>CAMZMU010000094.1:25655892-25752167 GCA_947311845.1 Poa pratensis | reverse complement strand
GAAGAAAAGATTGAACAAACTGTTTGTCAAGAAAAATAAGACTCCAGACTTCAATAAAGGGTATGAGAAGATAAAGGACTACTGGGAAGAATTTGTGGCGTACAAGAAATCAGAGGAAGCTCTGGAAAAGTCTGCAAAAAATGCGGCAAATGCTGCTCTAAAGATGTACCACCATACTATGGGGCCTGGTGGCTACGCTGGTAGCATGCCTAAGTGGGAGAAACTTGAGGCGGACCTGCTGGCTAATGGGATCACTCCAGAGCCACTCAAGTGGATCGAACGGGCAAGAAATTGGTTTTACGGGCATGGGGGCACGTTGGACGCAGAAGGGAAGTGCATATATAACAGAAGACACAAAGATAATCCCCTACTACCCATCCAAGAAATTAGAAAAGCAGTAAAGGATGTTGAAGAGGGACGGTTCATTCCCGATAGAGAGGATGACGAGCTCACACGCGCCCTTGGGAATAAGGAACACGACGGACGGTTACGAGGCGTACCTGGCTCCAAGCCCAAGACAATTGCGATTCCCGAGCACAGGAAGAAATTTCCTGATAGAAGCCATCAGAGGAGAAAGGAAAGGGAGGCAATGGAAGCACGCGCTGCTGCAGACCGGCTGCGTAATATAGAAGAAGAATTAAAGCTGCAGAAGGAACAAATTGCCGTGCTTAGCCAGCAAGGTACTAGCGGCCAATCTCAACGGCACATGGTAGAAGCTGCATGCGATGGTACCGGTGGCCCATCGAATCGGAAAAGCAGCGTGGCTTCCACGGAGCTCCAGGATGGTAATGATGATGCAGTGGCTCCACTTCGTCGCTACCCAGTGGATGATATCACGGAGAGCACACCTTGTGAGATGCATGTGAAAGTTTTTAACTTAACCGTGAAGGTGGCGGTCGGCTATGTCGTACCAATTGGACCTAATCCAACTTACCATTTCTCTCCGGTTCCAAATGGCTACGCTGTTGTCGCGGTGGATGAAGTGATGAAAGATTATGAGGAGCTGAAGCTGCAACACCCTGCAGGTGAAGATGGGGAGGTGCTTGAACTTGGAGAAGCCAAGAAAGCGACCATTCTATGGCCAAAGGAATTCATCGTGCTTCCGAACTGGCAGCCAAGGCCATCGACTCCTCACCAGTCTCCAGCGCAACAGTCCTCTTCACCGCCTCAGCATTCTCCAGCGCAACAGTCCTCTTCACCGCCTCACCAGTCTCCAGCGCAGCCGTCTCCGCCGCCGCGTCAGCCGTTTCCGCCCCACCGCTCGTACTATGAGGGGTAAGCGATCACCGAAACGTAAAAGGTCGCCCCTCCCAACAGTACCTCATAAGAATCTTCCCATTAGACCTTATGACAGGACTGTAGCGGAAAACGCCGCGGAGGTGGCTGCCTACAATAAGGCTTTTTTTGCACCAAAAAAGCCCGAGCAGAAGCCGGTATACGATGAAAAATCCAAAAAGTGGAGAAAGTCCTTCCTTGAGCAGCCATCCCAGATATCGATGAATCTGCCATCTGACTATGGTCGTGAACTTACTAAGCTAGCACGTGCCCAGTCTGAGCAGAACAAGGGAAGAAGTGCAAAAAGCGGGAAACAAATTGCCCAGCTCGGACAGCAGAAAAATCAATCGGTCCCCCCGCTCATAGTGTGTTCCGATGTCGACAAGGACTTCAGAGTCGCTATGGATAAAGACCTGGAATTATTGGACCCCAGAGCCATAGCTGCTGCTAAAGAACTTGGTGTCACTGTATCTCAGGCCAAGGAACAGGCTACCGCCTTGGGTATGAGCCTTGGTCAACTTTTAGGCTATGAACATGCGCCAATGTTAGAGATGGCACGGAAATATGTCCAAGGGGAGCCTATGGTCAGTAATGAGGAGATGACGGGTCTATCAACACATATGCGAAATCTGCATACCTGGTACCTGGTGCACACATCAAAGAAGGACGCGAAAGAGTGGTTTCCGCTGGACGTTAGAGTGGAGCATTTCTTCAAACGTTACACTATACAGGTTCAACTGACTGAACTGTTCCAGTTATTCCAAAAGCGCGCCCTCGACAAATCTATCCTCTCTTGCTATTGTCTGTAAGTGATTTATTTTCGTAATTAAGTCTCTAGCTCAGCTCGTTCATTGCCTGTATTATATTATCCTGCCTATATATATATCCTTTTGTACGCTATTATGCAGAATGAAGATGCTGGAATGCAAAAGATCTAAAGTTTTTGAGGTTGGGTTCGTTGACCCATATATCGTGAATTCACATACGTTAGTCAATCACCCCAAAGACGTGGAGCATGACCTGACCACCTTTTTAACCATGCAACATTTCTGTACGGAAATACTATTTCCTTACAACTTCAGGTGAGTGTTTCTGTCTTGTACATATTTTTATTTGGCTTTCTCGATGTTAAGTGTAATTGATGAGCTATGCATGTCTGCTTTATGTAAACGTCCGCAGGTTCCACTGGATTCTGCTAAGCATTCAACCTGACAAGTCCACAGTTGAAGTCCACGACTCATTAAGTTGGGACCAAGCGTTGTGGTCCGACATGAAAGAAATGCTCAACAAGTAATTTCAATCATTATCGCATTATATCGCCCTCTTTCGTTCGTTCCCTGATGTCAAGTAATTAATAACTCCTTTGTTCATTTTCTTTGCCAAAGCAGGTGTTGGACAATTTTCAAACAGAAGGTAGAAGGTCCATTCAAAGATGAGCTAACTTATAAAACGGTGGAAAGTCCGCAGCAGCCACCGGGGAGTAATTTATGTGGATTCTACGTTTGCGAGTTCATTCGCGAGTTGACCACTGAGCGGAGAACAACTGCTTTCAGCAAAATGCGGGAGAAGATCGACCCAGAACTGCGCGTAGGAGCAATTCAAGAGGAATTGGCGGGATTTCTGCTTAGGGAGGTCATCGATGAAAGGGGAGAACATTATGCTTCGGACGATGAACTACATATGCCTTGATGGCTTGATCTATCTCCATGTAATTAAATAGTTGTATTCTCGCAAGAGATCGAATATTAATTATATATGCATCAACATGTACTGTGTATATAGTAGAGCGTATAATATGCGTACGGAAACGATGGAGAGCACGTCGGCGATGCGAAGAAGGGGGAGACGACGGAGGCACCGGCGAGAGGGAGAGGGGGCACCGGCGAGAGGGAGAGGAGGCACGGCGAGAAGGAGAGGGGGCACCGGCGAGAAGGAGAGGGGGCACCGGCGAGAGGGGGCACCGGCGAGAGGGAGAGGGGGCACCGGCGAGAGGGGGCACCGGCGAGAGGAGAGGGGGCACCGGCGAGAGGGGGCACCGGCGAGATCGAATCCTAAACCCTAAATACCAAAAAAAAACACTCATTGGTCCCGGTTCGTATTAAGAACCGGGACCAATGAGTCTCCCCCACGAGCAGCCAGACCAGGCCACGTGGACAACCATTGGTCCCGGTTCGTGGCCCAACCGGGACCAGCATTGGTCCCGATTGGCCAGTCCCGGTTGGGCAACCGGGACTGAAGGCCCAACCGAACCGGGACCATAGGCCCATTTTCTACTAGTGCTTCATGTCGCTGGCGGCAATGCGCCTGCATCTTGTTTGTGAGAGACCCAAAGGCGAGTGGGGAGGTTGACGAAGACACGGAGCTGGGGATTCCAATTGCTTTGAGATATGTGCGGAAGCGTGACGTGGTAAAATCTGGAGAGGGGCCTCACACGGGGAGCTAAGGCCCTATCCCATAGAATTTTTTTCCGGCGCCGCGCGCCTCCCTCCCGTATAAATGCCGCAAGCCCCTGCGGTTTCTTTATTGTTTTTTCCGCGACACGCCAACAGGACCCTGTAGCGAAACAGCGGAGAACACAAACCCCGCCGGCCGCCCGGCGACGCGAGACTGCGAGGAGAGAGGCCCGATCGGACGAGGCCATGGGCAGCGTCGCCATGGACTCCGACTACGGCGCGACGCGCGAGCTGTCGGCCCTCCAGAAGGATCGCGCGCTCTACCGCCCCGCGCTCCCGCCCTGCCTCCAGGTAGGTACCCCACCCATACCAACCTCTGATTCCGTTTGCCGCGCCATTGCCTCGCCGCGCGCACGGAATCCCAGGTCCGGATCAGCGCGGCCGCGACATGCTAGATTCGTCGTACTACGTGTTTGTCCCGCCGGATCGATCTCGTCGACGGGCGGCCGGGGTGGCGGGGTGGGACCGCGGGCGCGATGCAGTGCGGTTTATCCGTTCCGAATATTTCCCTTCGCTTTCCGCCGGGGTCCTTGGTGGGGGACGGGGATTAGGTAGGTGTACCACGCCACAGTAGTGCGCCGATGCCGATGCAACCGCCGCTTTCCACCGCGGAGGTGGATCTGAGATTACTACCCGGCCGACCCAGCCACACCGGCGCGGGATTGCGACGAGGCGAAGCGAAAGCAACAACACTCTAGCTATTCACCAGTGACTAATCCTATTGATTATCTTGTTTATTGGCTTGGATGATTGAGCGGGTACGTCGTTTTCTTGCATTACAAGTTGAGATGTTTCTCTCCGTCTGGATGTGAACAAACCAGGGCACCGCGGTGAGGGTGGAGTACGGGAACGCGGCGACGGCGGCCGACAACACGGACGCGCATGTGATCGGCCACGCCTTCCCGCACACGTATGGCCAGCCGCTGGCGCACTTCCTACCCAAGACGGCCAATGTACCCGACGCTACCATCATAACAGAGCACCCTGTCGTCAGGTACACATCTTCGAGATATGGAAAAATCTTGTGGATTTATTCAGTTTGTGCTGGCATTAAATGCTACTTTTTTCTTACTTCTCAAGATGTTGTGCTCTCACCAACTCTCCTGCTAAAAAACCAAAATGCAAATTCATCTGGAGATGTAACAAGACTGTGAACTGTGGATTTATTGCCGAATGTTTACTTTTGGGACTAGTTTAGCACATTCCTTTTTTTCATTTTATTCGGAAGTTTATGACTGTAGACTGTATCAATCTATATGAGATGCAGTGGGTTGTACATGTGAACTCTAAATTCCTGATAATAATATTCCCACTTCACACTAAACACCAATACTAGGCGTTCCAGCAGTGTCATATATTAACCATGGCCGTCACCACTGCAGTTGTAGTTGTTCAGGAGGGTGAAAAAATGCAAACCTTTGTAATCATGCTACCAGTAGTTCGATAATCTATCGTTGTAACTCGATAGGATGGGATTAAAACCATAGTTTTCTTTGGTAGTTGGTTTCTGAAAAATATTCTGAAATATCTCTCTGTTTTTCTGTTATTGTTTTTTATTAAACTTGAGTACATACATCCTTTAGTTTATAATTATGTTTGGAATGCAGGGTTGGTGTTGTCTTCAGTGGTAGGCAGTCCCCAGGTGGGCACAATGTTATATGGGGACTACATGATGCTATAAATGCTCACAACCCAAGCAGCAAACTTATTGGTTTCCTTGGTGAGTGGATGTTGGTTTATTATGAATGGTTCATTGATGTATTTTAGCTTTATTATTCTTGCTTTTCAGTCTAAAACTGATATACACGCTAGCTAGGCTGTAGGGAATCTTCGGATTGTAATATGAAAAACACTACGATACAAGTTCAAAACATACACAAAAATTGCGGAGGTAGTTCTTTGTATAGAACAAATCTAAAACAAAGGGAACTTTTCTCAGTCATATGCGAATGAGCAGAAAAAACTGTTGTAGTGAGTGCTGAAATTGCTATGTTGATGTTGCTCTAGATCCTAACCTTTTTCGTGTAGCATCAAATAGATACTTTCTTGCGCAGGATTTACAAGTTCACACACTTCAGGCAACAACCTAGATCTATGTTCTTGATTATTATTTTGTTAAAATGTACGTGTTTTTTGTTCTCTCATATTAACTGGTACATGAGTCCAGTGAGCACAAAATAGTATACGAAAAGTCATGAGAATATAAGTGTATTATAATAATCCTTTAAATTAATGAGGACAGTTTAGTTCACTGTACAGCGATCCAAATCATGAAAATTTAGAGGGATTTTTATATTTGGAACCACCGATCATCTCATCAGCGCAAAAGAAATACAATGGGGCAACCATTGCCTAGTGTCACAATTAGGATCTTTGAAATATATAATATCCAGTTGTTTCTGTGTGCATGTTTGGACGCACAATGTTGGCTTACACATAGGTAGATGTCGCATGATAAATCCTGTATGCTCCCTTCACTTATGTTTTTCTGTTTTCGTGTTGAAACAGGCGGAACGGATGGCTTGTTTGCACAGAAAACTTTGGAAATCACCGATGAAGTTATTTCTTCCTACAAAAATCAAGGTGGTTATGATATGCTTGGTCGGACCAGGGACCAAATCAGAACAACTGAACAAGTAAAAGCAGCAATGACTACTTGCCAAGCTTTGAAGTTGGATGCTCTTGTAATAATTGGAGGTATTATTTGTTACTATCAATTAACAGAAATATTGTACTGATCTTAGCTATCGTTTACATTGGATGCATGTCCTCAATGCCTTTTTTGCTTTTTATTTAGGTGTCACATCCAACACGGATGCTGCTCAGCTTGCTGAAACTTTTGCTAAGTCGAAGTGTTCAACAAAGGTGACTGAAAATTGTCTAATAAATCTAATTCTTCATTATGCACTGTTCATATTGGTCCACATCCCTGTGATAATCAGTATTTTCCTTACATAATTCAAATAGTATGAGCTAATTTAATTTTGAACAGGTAGTTGGTGTTCCTGTAACTCTGAATGGTGACCTTAAGAACCATTTTGTCGAGACAACTGTTGGTTTTGATACCATATGCAAGGTACAGTACTTATATATCAAACTATTGAGTTGCATCCTTCATCTAGCATTTGCTATAACTTTTGTAGATTCATTATCCGCCTACTACTTTTTATTGACCTCTGGCTGTATGAACAATAGCTGGGAGCATATCACTGCTCCTCTTTGATTATCCTAAGTTTTTACCATTGTTTTGGCATATAATTTGTGGTATTTAATTTACAATGTTTTTATGGTAACATGTATTGCTAACTTGTTAACAGGTGAACTCACAGCTCATAAGTAATGTCTGCACTGATGCTCTTTCTGCTGAGAAGGTAACACATAAGGGATGATTAACTTCCACAAAGACATGCATGTTTGTGAATATTTTCTGCAGGAATAGTAGTAAGTTAGTCCTAGGTTCAGTGATTTCTTTCCTCAAAATACTAGATACCATGCTTCAAGCTGATAAGTCATAAGTTTGTCTTCATTATTAGGGTGCTCTGTATTCCTTACATTATTTCTGAATTTTTACACAAATAAAATTCAAGTACACATTCATTATAAAAATCATTCCCTACATAGTTTATCTCTCTTAAAAGCTTGGTTATCTTTTGTTGGCAGTACTACTATTTCATCCGCTTGATGGGGCGGAAAGCGTCTCATGTCGCCTTGGAATGTGCTCTTCAATCACATCCAAATATGGTTAGGCATCCTAATTTTATGTTGTATTGACCTAGTTGATCCACAATATAAAGATAAAAAATTAACCAGACTTAATAATCTCAGGTTTTACTCGGGGAGGAGGTTGCTGCATCAAAGCTTACAATTTCTGACATCATAAACCAGATATGTGATGCTGTCCAGGCAAGGGCTGAAAAAGGTAGGACTATGTGGTTCTTACAAGCTTCATATCGTAATCATGTATTGTCAGGTTGCCAGTGTATTCTTATCATCGTATGTTCTTAAAATGCCATGCAGTATCACTTATTCCTTGTCCTCATAGTATGGTACTATCTTGCGCAGATAAATATCATGGGTTGTACTTGTTCCTGAGGTCTTGTCGAGAGTATTCCTGAATTGTACGCTTTGCTTCAGGTCAGTATCACTACCTGAAACAATGTTGTTGTTTTTGAAAAGTTCACTGAACTGAGCTTATCTTTGTAGGAAATTCATGGGTTACATGATAAAGGTGTTTCCGCCGAGAACATGTCTTCTCATCTTTCTCCATGGGCTTCTGCGCTATTTGACTTTTTGCCTCCATTTATTAGAAAACAGGTACAGTTTTCTTGTTTGTGATATTCAGAAAACCATAATTAGGTGAAATTGTCGCTGCAATTTTATTTTGCTTCTGTCGTGCAGCTACTGCTCCATCCAGAATCTGACGATTCTGCTCAGCTTTCTCAGGTACTGGAGCCATTCGATCTTTAATTTGATATCATCGCCTTTTTTTTATTCTAGACAGCAAATTTATATGCTTATTTTGCAGATTGAGATTGAAAAGCTTCTAGCACAGCTAGTTGAGACAGAAATGAACAAACGTCTGGTTAGCACCCTGTACAAATCCCCATAAATACTGTTCTAGAACATGTGAATTATTAGTTCACTTGTACAAGAAGCACCAGCTTTATCCGTGCATTTTTTTTTTTTTTTGGCTTATTTAGGATGAAGGCACATACAGAGGAAAGAAGTTCAATGCAATTTGCCACTTTTTTGGGTACCAAGCCAGAGGTGCCCTGCCCTCAAAGTTCGATTGCGATTACGCTTATGTAAGTCTGACCTCACTTCTCTATCTTATGTGCCATCTGGTTATTTGCTTGTTGACCTGTCAACTGTTTGATTCCAGATTCTTGGTCACGTATGCTATCACAGCTTAGCTGCCGGTCTGAATGGCTACATGGCCACTGTGACAAATCTTAAAAGTCATGTGGACAAGTGGAAATGCGGTGCTGCACCTATTACGGTGAGCATATTGGATTATTAGTTTTGAAGATAATGTTCCTTTAAGATTTGTACATGAACTATTTCATACAAGTTTATGTCAAATGCAAAAGAATAACCACTACTGCATTTCCTCATGACCAGTCTATGATGACTGTAACGGGATGGTCGCGTGGTCCTGCTGCCAGTCAAATTGGGAAGCCCGCTGTTCACATGGCGAGCGTCGACTTAAAAGGAAAAGCATACGAGTACGTATGATTAATAATCTGATATTTAAGCAGCATCTTAACTTGCTTTTCAGAGGAATTTCTATGTTATTTCACTGAATATATCGTTTATACATATACTCAGTTACGAAAATTGTTTTGTGCCTTGAAGGTTGTTGAGGCAAAACTCTTCCAGCTTCCTGATAGACGATATCTACAAGAACCCTGGACCACTACAATTTGAAGGGGCAGGCGCCGAGTCAAAGCCTATCTCGTTGTGCGTGGAAGATCGAGACTACATGGGCAGGATCAAACAGTTGCAGGAGTATTTGGAGAAGGTACATGACGAACAACTTCGCCATAAAACTAGTAATAGCTCCTTTTCTTGGTTGTCATGGTGCTTGTTTGAATGTGATGCAGGTGAAAAGCATCGTGAAGCCTGGGTGCTCGCAGGATGTGCTGAAAGCTGCACTGAGCTCCATGGCACATGTGACGGAGCTGCTGACCATCATGTCCTCGCCGTCTTACAGCGGTCAGGCAACCATCTGAGAGCAAATTCTTGGAGCATTCCATATGCCAGAATCTCACGTGGTTCCACAAGCATAGTCCTTCTATTTTTGTTGTCACAAAATGTCAGAAACCGCAAGATTGATAGGGTATCTTTTCATAATCGGAGTTTTAGACTGAAAAGTGTGACAGTTGATTGGAATGAGTTTTGGAGATTGAGATGAGTTGGAACAGGAAAAGTGTGACTTTATTTATACTAGGAAATATGCCCGTGCGTTGCAACGGGGATATATAACTTTTTTCACAAAACTATATGTATATAGATTAAATATTTAATCGTCTTATCACTCATTTGATCAAAACCGTGTGTTAGCAAAAAAAATTGTGTTGGTCCACCCAAACATAGAACGGCTCCTCAAGGCCGAGCTGACGGCAGGGCGATGGACGCCCTCGACAGCGTTCAGGCTCTGGGATGCCGGCGCGCAGATGGCGTGGCTGTCGATGCCGGCTGGACGGATTCCTGGGCCGCAGCAAGCTCGACGAAGCCCGTACAGGAAGCTGTCAGGTCCATGCAACCAGGGCCCACCTCCGAGCCTGAGACTCAGCGCCCTCGTCGTAAGATCAGAAGACGAAAGCGTGGAGGAGTGAAAAAGCGTGCAAGGATTGAGGCAGCCCTTGCCAAGGCTGCTGCCGCTGATCCCAAGACGGCCGAGCCGCCTCTTCAGTCCGGCGCTACTTCCTCGACTGCTGGTGACGGCACGTTGGACACGCCCCCCTCTACTCCTGCAGCGAGGCTGCTACTACCCCAACTCCCGTGTCGTCTTCTACACACGGTGACATTGGCTGCAGTGCTGACTCGTCCTCAGCCATTCGGGGCCCATCCACGGACCAGGAAAGCCAGGCCACGACATCTGAAGTTCCTGACTCACAACCAGAAGCGTGCTCCAATGATGCTGAGCATGTTCCTCTGTCGGGACAAGGAGAGGTTACACCAACGTCAGCTGCAGACGAGCGCGTTGATACCGCTAGCCCGGCCGCCATGGCGCGAGAGGAGCCGCGGACTCGCATCCTCCAGAGGCCCAGCACGCCGGAAAGGACAACCCCGACGGCATCCAGTCCAGCGGCCATCTCTGCAACATTGCCAACTCCTCCGGCTCCGGCCACGTTCGCATCCGCCGTCGCCACAAGCGTGCCAACTTCAACTCCGGTCCGAGACCCAGCACGCTTTGCCTCTCCACCGGTCACGCTGCGTCGCCAACGTCCGCGCTCCAAATCCGTCGCACCTTGCCTGACCCTGGGCGAGTTCTTGGCCGCGGCCACAAAGCCGCTCTGCTCTGTACTCTCCACGCCCGGACGCAAGCATCGCCGGCAGCCTCTGAATTTCACCGCGCCGCGTCGTGGGAGATCGGCCACCGCTTCTGCCACTCCTTGTGCCAAGGCCGCTGGCAGACCAACCGCGGAGCGGCGATCGCAGGTCCAGTTGCTCCGCACCTTGGCATCGTCGGAGTGGACCAGGTGATCTCCGCTGAAGCTATGAAGGCCTATGAAGGGATGTTCACCACACCTATCCCCATTGATGTCCTGCGCGCGATGGCTGCACTGATTGGTCGTGAGCTACCAGAAGATCCGTCTATCGCGCCTATCACCACGGTGATCGCGGGCAGCGAGGCCGAGGCCTAGCTGCGGCTGTGCTTGACCTGTCGAACATGTTCTTCATGGATCACGGCCTGAAAGTTATTTGGAACGTGCGCGGACTCAACTCTCGCGCTAGACGCATCGCGATACGCTCGCTGATCCTAACTACCCTTGCATCCATCATATGCTTCCAGGAAACAAAGATGGAGGCGATCTACATGTCAACTATCCTTGAAGCACTTGGCTCGGATTATGATGACTATGTGTACCTGCCCGTGATTGGCACGCGGGGCGGCATCTTACTCGCATGGAAGAGAAGGGAGGTGACGATCACCGGTCAGACATTCACGACAAACACGCTGTCCGCCCGGGTGTCAACACCATCCAGCGCCACCACCCCTTGGTGGCTCACCGTCGTCTACGGCCCGCAGCAAGACGATGACAAGATCGCGTTCCTCCAGGAAATTCGCGACACACGCGCCGGCTGCCCTGGGCCATGGATGATCTGCGGAGATTTCAATCTGATTTACCGCGATGAGGATAAGAACAATGGGAACCTTAATCGACGGATGATGGGCCGCTTCCGGTGCGTCATTAACGACCTGGCTCTCAAGGAAGTCTACCTCAACGGTCGCCGCTACACATGGTCCAATGAGCAAAACCCGCCGACACTGGTTCACCTGGATCGCGTCCTTTGCACCACAGATTGGGAGGAACAACACGGCGAAGCACACCTCCATTGCCTCGCCTCTGTTGTTTCAGACCACAGCCCGCTCATCCTAGACTGCTCACCGATGCCACACGTCCAGCGCCGGTTTCATTTCGAGGACTACTGGACACGCATTGATGGATACCAGGAGGTGGTTGCGGCAGCTTGGACCACGGTGGACGACGTCGACCCGTTCCGACGCATCATGCGTCACATGCAGGTCACGGCGAGCAAGCTCACGAGCTGGAGTGCGCGCACAGTAGGCACCATCTGAGACAAACTCGCGGAACTCGCTGCGATTTGACACTGCCCAGGAGCTTCGACAGCTGACGCCACACGAGGATTGGCTGCGCCGTCAGATCAAGCTGTCCTACCTAGGGCTTGCCTCGGTCGAGCGGACTTTGGCCCGGCACCACGCACGCATCGCGTTCCTCAAGGACGTCGGCGCGAATATGACATTCTTCCATCAGCAATGCACCTACCGCAAGAAGACGAGGATCCATAACCTGACAGTCGACGGCGCCGTGCTCACCGACGTGGATGACATGGCCACAGCGGCATTCGCGCATTTCGATTCCCTCCTTGGGACCGATCTGCCGCGAGACTGTTCCATCGACCTTGAGCATCTCATCGAGCCCTCCGACCTAGATGCCCTCGATGCCCCCTTCGGTGAAGACGAGATTTGGCAAGCAGTCAAGCGCCTTCCGGCGCGGAAATCGCCCGGACCTGATGGCTTCACGGCGGAATTCCTGCGCTCCTGCTAGCCGGTTGTGAAGTGTGACTTCGTCGCTGCCTTTCAGCAGTTGTATGAGCTCCGTGGGCGCGGTTTCAGCCGGCTCAACCAGGCGCTGCTCACGCTGATTCCGAAACGAGCTGACGCGGCCACTCTAGGTGACTACAGGCCCATCAGCTTGATTCATCTAGTGGCCAAGATCTTCACCAAGGTGCTCTCCCTCCGCCTCGCGCCACGCCTCAACGACCTCGTTAGTCCCATCCAGAACGCGTTCATCCCTGGCCGCAGTTTGCACGACAACTTTGTGCTTGTGCGACAATCTGCGCGACTACTACACCAACTGGGTGCACCGCGCGTGCTGCTGAAGCTGGACCTGGCAAAGGCCTTCGACTCGGTCTCTTGGCCGTTCCTATACGAGGTGCTACGAAGATATGGGTTCAGCGACCGGTTCCTCGGATGGCTAGCTGTGCTACACTCATCGGCAAACACAAGGATCCTCCTGAATGGCGTGCCAGTCCGTCTATTTGGCACCGCCGCGGCCTCCGCCAGGGTGACCCCCTGTCGCCGCAGCTGTTCATGCTCGCCGTGGACACACTGGGACTCCTATTTCGCCGCGCGATAGAGCTCAACGTCCTCCAGCAGCTACACCCGCGCAGAGACATCCCCGTCATCTCGCTATATGCCGGCGACGTCATCCTGTTCTGCCACTCGTCGCCGGAGGATACACTTGATGTGAAAGAAATCCTGCAGCTCTTTGGACGCGCATCAGGCTTGCGTGTCAACTTCCAGAAGAGCACCGCCACGCTGATCAGATGCGATGCCGACGCAGCGGCACCCGCCATCGCCAACCTGGGCTGCCCACTGGTTGATCTCCCGATCACCTACCTAGGCATCCCACTGACGATACGGTGCCCCACCGCCGCACAGCTGCAGTTTTTGGTGGACAAAACTATAGGGAAGCTACCAACTTGGAAGGCTCATCTCATGGATCGTGCTGGCCGCCTAGCTTTCGTCAAGGCGGTCCTTAGCGCGATTCCCATACATAAGCTGCTTGTGCTCGCGCCATCAAAGAAGATCCTCAAGCTTCTCGAGAAGATCCAAAGAGGATTCCTTTGGGCTGCGCGCGCTGACGCCAATGGTGGCCACTGCCACGTCAATTGGCGGAGAGTCTGCCGCCCTATTCAGATGGGCGGACTGGGTGTCCGGGACCTGCAGCGTACTGGCCTTGCCTTGCGCATCCGCTGGCTCTGGTTCAGCAAGATGGACGATGGCAGAGCATGGAGTGGACTAGACCTCCAGTTTACGCAAGAGGAACAGGCCTTCTTCTTTGCGTCCACGTTCACAATCGCAATGGTCAGCGAGCACGCTTCTGGGAAGATCGATGGCTTCATGGGCGTGCCATCTCCGAAATCGCGCCCCAGCTCTATGCCGTCATCCCCAAGCGGCGACGCAAGTCCAGGACGGTGACAGACAGCCTACTAGACCACCGTTGGGCAACGGACATTCAAGGCACCCTAGGCATCCACGAAATCGGGCAATACTTGTTGCTGTGGCACGCAATCAAGAGTGTCGTCCTCATGACTGAGCCCGATCGCCTGCATTGGAGACTGACGCGACAAGCACATACACTGCCAAGTCGGCCTACCTCGCCACCTTCCATGGCTCGGCCTCCTGCCCGGCGTGGAAGCTAACCTGGAAAGCTTGGGCACCGCCACGCGTGAAGTTCTTCCATTGGCTCGCCAATCTTGGACGCTGCTGGACGGCTGATCGGCTTGCTCGCCGTGGACTGCCACACCCACCCTGCTGCCCGCTATGCGACCAGGCACCGGAAACAATCCAGCACCTGTTCTTCGGATGCTCCTTCTCCAAGCAGGTGTGGCTTGAGATCCTATCGTGGCTGCGTCTCACTTGCCATGTGCCTGATGACGAGGAAAACTTGACGGAATGATGGAGTAAGGCACGTCAGAACACAGCAAAGCCGATGCGCAAAGGACTTACCTCCGCGGCGTTGCTGATTCCTTGGATGACATGGAAACACCGCAATGACTGCGTGTTCAACGCTGCAACCCCATCAACCAACGCCTTGGTGAGCAAGATCAAGGATGAAGCTGCACTTTGGGCTAGAGCCGGTGCATTGGGTCTGCGCGCCATTCTCCCAAACACTTGGGATGTACACTGATTTTTTTTAGTTTTTCGTGGCACTGTACCTCCTCGGAGGAATTAGCAACTCTCTCTTTCCATTGTAAAGAAACGCAAATGTTTCCTCTAAAAACATAGAACTAAATTAGTGGCTAAAATAGCATGTTCATGATACGAAGAAACTGCAATAGAATACATTCCGAATAGACATTTCTTTGTTGGTCAAATAACTACAGCCATCTCTTTAGAAAAATTAACAACAAATGTAACTTCAATCTCTGATTCAGAATGACATAGCGATTCAAGTGAGTGTGTATAGGATCGAATGCACACTGGACTGGGAATCTGAACTAATGGTAGGCTCACTTCTTTATCTTCGTGCTTCCAGATATCTACTTCCTCATACTATCCTTCCTATTGAACTCCATTCTCCTCCTTCCCTTTGCCCCACTGAAAAATACACTAAAAGCATAATAGCAGATTTTGTAGCTTTAGCAAAACTTCCAAAACGTCTACAGTTCAAGGGAAATTGCAGCTTTGTCTTCAATCCAAAAACTGCAAAGAAATTCTATAGCCCACATAATTCAGATGTTAAATATTCATAATTTAGTCTTGAAATGCTTAGCCTTCCCATCCCATTTCCTCCCCTACATATGAATAGCACAAAACAAAATCTATAGCCATTGATACTACAAACATGAGGACTGAAAACTGCTTCAACTAAGTGAAATGCTTTATCTGCCTTGAAGAAATCCACGGCTACTTCAACTCCAGCAGACTGGCCTCCCCAAACTACATCCTAGAACAAACCACACTCGTAAGGATGGTTTGGCTTAGTTAGGAAAGGTATAAGGTAAGAGGGTAACATGTCATCATTTCCTCCTTTTGTTTATCTCGCATGAACATACATAAACAAGTTTCGTTACTCAAAACACTACACCACCGGGTTGTGTACAACCTGTAATATACATGCAATCACCATTCTGTCTAAATGAGTATGGCACTACATCAGTCATGACCTGTTGATCTGCAGATGCAATAATGGCCAAGTTCCTCTCTTGTAAAACATCCAGAAGCCTTTTTCTTCTACTCACTTGTGATGCCTGGAGTACAATATTTAAGAGAGAATCATTTTGACAACCAGAAAGATTAAAAAATACAGGGAATGAGAAGAAAATAAGCATGGCCTGTTAGCCTAATGGATTATGTAGACAGACTATTAAAGCCATACTCATAAGCTTAACTAATTACTCCCTAAGTGGATTTAGTACTCCACTAATGGGGTAAATTCAGCTTATTTGTTTAGATAATGGAGTAATTTTTTAGATAAACGCACAGTAGTTCGGGACTTTGGGTGAATTCAGCTTGTTTTTTTTAGATAATGGGGTAAATTCAGGTAAAAAGAGTCACAACCTTCCATGAGGTTGACACACTTAATAAACTGAAACTGGTTAACGTTGTTGCTTTCTACTGCAAATAGACAAATCAAGTGCATATCCTTTATTTTCTCTGCATCAAGTGAAAAGAAAATGTGTCAAGAAATCCACAACCATTTATGCAACATTTTGAATTTTTTACTGCACACACAAGCAATTTATATTCAGCAATGATACTCCATGAAATTAAGCAAATTTTATTTTCAGCAATGCAACTCCATGCAAGCATGCAAAATTTATTCCTACATTGACAGTCACAAAGCATGAAATATGCTCCTACATTGACACAATCACCAACTTGAGTTTTGATCTACCTTTCATCAGGAAGGCAAGTCTAGATCGTTGGTGTTCCCTATCCATGTTCCTCTACCAAGAGATGAGCTTCTGCACCAATCTGTGTCCCACGAACAAACTATGAATCGAGGGTGCTGACACAAGCGAATGTACTCCTGTTGCAGAACCTCGGCGAAGATAAATTGCTGCACCGAACCAAGGAGAAAAAGGTTAGCCCAACCATTGCTGCACTGAACAAGATACATGCCAGGCGGCGGAAAGAAGCACGGCAGACATATATGGGGACGTACATACGGGAAAGCTGGATTTTTCTTCACAGGTAGCAGCTCGGAGCTCACCCGGTGACCGGGGCTGCCGCCATGGCTAGCCCAAAGCTCGCTCGGTTAGCAGTGCAGGCCGACGGTGAACAGTTGGTCTTCTTCTCCCCGTCGTCGATCTGAAACAAGAGGACGGGATCAACCAGCTCCGGCAGGCGACCGACAGCAGCAGCTCCGGCGGGCGGCCGGCAGTACCAGCTCCGGGCAGGCGACCTTCGCGCCGTCTTTGTAGTCCCCGTCGCGGATCAAGCACGCCGCTGCAGATCCGGTCGCCGGAGCGAAAAACTCCCACGCAGTGTACGAAACCGGCAATAGAGGATGCTTTGGGCGGAAGATGGGTCGCGGCTGGACTTTGGTAGTCGAGTCTCTCGGCGTGTTCGATGGGTCCTTCTGCTCCGTTGTTGCTGTGGAGTCGGAGCTGCGGTGGAGGGTGTCCAGGCGGCGACGATGACCGGCCGCCGGTGGCTTCGCAGAGTTCTCGATCGGCGCAGGTTCAGCATATTTCCCTTGTGAAGCTCGTTGTCAGATTCGGAGCTGTCTGTCCTTGGCGCGTGTGGCCAATTGTTGGCATAGGCCGGCATGGGCTCCGATGCTTTTGTGAGGCTCCGTTTGGGAAGCTGCTGGTGAAGTCGGAGTCGCTGGCTCGCGGAGGAGTGATGACGATGAAACTTCGTGGCAACCTCGACATGGTCTCCTTGTGTGTTTGTGCTTCGTGTGGGTAGCCGGGTTGGCTGTGGTGGTGTGCCCAGTGTGGTCGTGTTCCATGACGACATTGGTGCATTGTACGGGTTTTCGGCCGGTTCCCCTGCAAATGAACCGGTCAATTCTCTTCTACTTTTTTAAATAAAATGAGGCAATGTTGCCCGTTTTGTTCAAAAAAACCGGCAATAGAAGGCAGACCCGGACCTATTTGGTTGGAAAGATACAAAATCTATTACCTATATCAAACCTCACCCCCTAAGCCCTCCCACAGCTGCCCACGTCGACGGTACTGTAGCACTGCACTTCTGCAGTACCGTGTGTACTGTAGCACTTTTTTTTTCTTCAAAGGAAAATCCTTTCCCAAAAATCATTTTGACAAAAACATATACACGAAATATATGCGCGTCCACAAGTAGGTTCCATTCCCATTATCGGTTTCGAGTTTTGTCGACTCTAGCTCCTCAATTTTGGATCCAGGTTCGCAAAAACATTTGGCGCATTTTGTCAAATTCATCGCACTCAGTCGTCCGTTCAAATTTTCCTCTCACAAGTAGATGTATATCGCTGTAGCACTTTTTTTCTTCACAGGAAAATCCTTTCCCAAAAATCATTTTGACAAAAACATATACACGAAATATATGCGCGTCCACAAGTAGGTTCCATTCCCATGATCGGTTTCGAGTTTTGTCGACTCTAGCTCCTCAATTTTGGATCCAGGTTCGCAAAAACATTTGGCGCATTTTGTCAAATTCATCGCACTCAGTCGTCCGTTCAAATTTTCCTCTCACAATTAGATGTATATCGCCCTACCAAACAATTTCCATGTTCTAACCTTTTTATTTCGAAGGACATATAGATGTACCGCTTTTTTTGCAGTAAAGTCCTCCCGTTTTTCAAAAATTATTAATCGGCCCTCCGGAATGAAACATTTTTGTAGAAAAGTCCACGCGTCGCTTTTTTTTGCAGAAAAGTCCTCACGCTTCCCAAAAAAAATGTGATCCGGCCTCCTGGAATAAAACATTTTCCCAATAAAGTCCCCGCGTTTTCCCGAAATTGCAAATCGGTCCTCCGGTACAATTGAACAATTTTTCACCCTCCTAATATATATGTCCCCTTATAGTTTAAACCTATTTTTCCCCGCACTTCTTTTCACGAACATTATCTATTTTTCCAATCATGTGTGAACAGTCCCTGCCCTTATGAACTTTTTTTTGGCTTCTAATAGGTTTCTCTCCGTTTTAATTTTCCCCTATTATTTTTTTTTTCCACATTTCTTCGTACGAACATTGCGCACAAGTAGCGACTTCAAAATTACTTATTTATTTTTACTCCCTAATTATCCCCTACTATATCTTTTTTCCCTACTTTTACCTCCCTTACATATTTATTTTTATTACTCTAAGACTGCTCGCTTAGTTCCTATTTTCCCATTTCTCCTACTCTATTTTTAAATTTCTTATTTTATTTCCCTCATAAATTTATTTTGCAGACTTAAAATTTATTACTCATTTATTTGCGGATCCTGTTATCTTAATTCCCCACTTCTCTATATTCAAATTACCACTACTTTTTAAAACAAAAAACTTTTACTTCCCGTGTATTCTTTAACTACTTCTTAACGGTCTACATTAATTCCATTTGGATGCCTAAATTCACCAAATAAAATAATCTTCCAACACTTACTCCGTACAAAAAAACTAAATATTTTCTACCTTTTAAAACCAATTGTGCATCCCCTCTCCTTTTCCCTCTATTATCATCTTGACGAGTACATTGAATTTGTTCTAGAAGCCATGTACTTGGTCCCATACAGTGACATACATGTATGATCATACGTACTAATTCGGATATCATATCTGCACATCGTATATTTATATCACTCAGTTACAGCATAGGTGACTTTATGTAAATTGTAAGTAGTTCACATACAAAAAAGGATTTCGTGGTCATAAACACCCTTCTCAAATTTTGGTTTGTGTTTCTAATGATTTTCTTTTATTTCACTCTATTTAATTCTCTGCTTAGGTAGTGCCTGTTTGTTTTCACCTTTTATACAATACATATTCCTATGATGCAAATGATGTTAGAAGAAAACTCAGCTTTGTGGCGACAATTAGTCTACACATTGGCGCCCAAATGAAGCATCAAATCTAAGGTATTTTTCACAATATATATAGCGCTTTTTTTGACACCCAGCTTATTTCCATTAATATCCAACATGTGTTTGCACTCATGTCCAATGGATCACAATATCTTTTGTCCGATCGCGATAAATCTGAAAGCTAGATCTTTTGTACAGTTGTTT
Organism: Poa pratensis; assembly: GCA_947311845.1. Taxonomy (NCBI): domain Eukaryota; kingdom Viridiplantae; phylum Streptophyta; class Magnoliopsida; order Poales; family Poaceae; genus Poa; species Poa pratensis. The sequence continues at coordinate 25,732,479 of CAMZMU010000094.1, read as the reverse complement.
CGTACTTTTAGCTTCAAATTATTTATATTTTGTCACCCCACGGGCGCGGCGTGTCGCCGCGCTAATTTTCCTAGTATGCTAGAATAGGAAAGGCAAATGACACATATTTTTTAATCCTGCCGTTTGCATACATTATGGGAAACCGCGCGCATGAATATTTCCAGAAGATATAAGTCAAAAGCCCCCCCCCCCCCCCCCCCCCTCCCTACCTACAAATTCGACTAGAAGTGCTTCCGTTAAGCGAGTATGGTAACTGTAAGGCCCCAGCCGCTTAAACATGGTTGTTTTCAATTGCTCTAAAACTTCTACAAAAATCAAACAATTAGGCGGTTTCCACCAATCTTTCAAACAAAATTGCATGTGCTACTCTCGTGCTTTATTTCAATTCTTTCGTTTCATGGTAAACTTCAAATTGTGCTCTGGAGCACCTGCTCCCTTTTTAAATGATTATTTTACATTCAATCAAAACAAAATCTTTCATGAAAATGACTATAGATTTTAAGTTTCGTCGAAATCACAATTGTTTTGGGAGCTGTGCAAAAAGTAACGAACCCAACCACTGTTTTAAATCCTAAAAATGATACTACCTCCGATCCATATTAATGGACTCAACTTTATCTAGATACGGATGTATCTAGTTAAGTGTTTAGACTAGATGCATCCGTATCTAGAAAATGTTGAAACCATTAATATGGATCGGAGGGAGTATTCTAAATCGCCGCCTTTGTTTTGCTGAAGATTGGACGTGATCAAAATAGGGTATCTCACAATCTAGCTCAGCTTGGCAGCTCTGGTGGTTGCAATATGTCGTTGCACCAAGTATAGTATTACTCATTTTGTATTAGCAGATTGTAACTCTATTTCTAAGGAATAAAACTCCATATATTTTCCGCAAAAAAAAGAAATCATGTAGTTACAAGGTAGAATTTCGTCAATCAAAATGCAAATATTTGTTGGTATACAGACTACCCGAGTCTGACTTTTACAGCGACAGAATGTGATTCACCAACTTGTCGATGTTGAGACAAGACGACCCAGCTTCGGTGGTGGCCTTAGCTGCTCTGGTCCTGAGCTCCTGAGCCCGCTCCCTCATCATGTCTCCCTCCTTGCTCTCCATCAGCCTACGGATGGCCTCCTCTACTTTGCCTCTCTCAAGCTCGCAGTCGAGTACGAGGCCGGCCCGCCACACGTGCTCGACGTACCTCGCGTTGCCCATCTGGTCGCCGAAGTACGGCCGGCACAGCATCGGCACGCCCCCGCACACGCCCTCCAGCGTCGAGTTCCAGCCGCAGTGCGTCCAGAACCCGCCAACGGCGGCATGCGCCAGGACCTCCTCCTGCGGCGCCCAGCTCACGATCTTGCCCCGGCCTCGGGTCACGGCGCCAAACTCGTCGGGTAAGGTGACCTGCGCGACGCCGCGGACGAGATCCGACCGGAGTACCCAGAGGAACGGCTGGCCGCTGTTGGCGATGCCCCACGCCGTCTCGGCAAGGTCGGCGCTGCTCATGCTCGCCAGGCTGCCGAAGCTGATGTAGAGCACGGACGCCGGGGCCTGCGCGTCCAGCCACTCCAGGCAGGCACGGTCTTGCAGCAACAGGCTGCTGGACGCCGCCGGCGAGATCTTGTGGAGCGGGCCGATGTCGAACACGGGCAGGCCGAGGTCTTGGCGGGTCGTTGCCAGCTCGTCGGCCTCGAGCGCGTCGAATGTGTTGAGTATGAACCCTGACGAGGTCCTCACCGCCTCGACGATCCGGGACAAGAGCTTGCACATTAGATCGTGCTCCTCACAGCCGATGGTCATGAGGTCCCGGACGCGGTACGGCGGCAGTTCCCTCACCGGCGTGTCCAGCTGCGATTCTGCTCACGAGTCAATCACGGTGAAAGAGCTAGACAAGATCATGCATAGATCATATACTATGTGCTGCATCGGGGAGCAGCTGCAAGCACGTTCATGCACGTGTATAGGGAGTGCTGTGGGGATTGGAACGAACCTTGTGCTGGGAGGTAGCCCTTGTCGCAGAGCATCTGATTCGCGGCAATGTTGCGGAAGCAGGCGGCGCTGCCTGTCCGCAGCGCCAGCGTCGGCACGCCTTGCAGCCGCGCCACATCCATGAGAGTCACCAGGTGCGCGTCGGCGACTAGGCACGCGACGTCGTCCCTGGCGCCAGGTGCCTCCAGCAGGGCGGCCAGGCGCTCCCGGAACGGCGCCTCGCAGGAGCTGTTCACGGTGAGGATGAGCTCCTCGGTCTCCTTCACCGTGTCGGGGCTGCAGCCCGCCGGTATGCCATCGGGAACTGGGACGAAGTCATAGGCGGGGTGGCGGGATGGGTCGGGGGCGTTGAACTGGGCGTGGAAAACGGTGACGGCGAAGCCGTGCACGTGGAGGAGGCCGGCGAGCTGGAACATGGGGTTGATGTGGCCTTGGTACGGGAGAGGGAAGACTAGCACACGGCGGCGGCGCAGGCCACCGGTGGCAGTGTTTCCTTCCGGTGTCATGGAATCGATGGCTGTCGTGGGCTCGTCGCGTCCTGTGTTTCACTATCAGTCTACCAGGGTAGGTAGTTTGCACTTGACACTGATTAGGACGATGGTAGGAGGTGCATGCATATATGAATCTGATATACTGTGGTGTTACCATGTGAAAATATAATACTACCTCCGATCCATATTAGTGGGCACAACTTTGTCTAGATACACATGTATCTAGTCTAAATACTTAACTAGATACATATGAATTTAAACAAAGCTATGCCCACTAATATGGATCGGAGGGAGTATTTAAACGTACACACCAACAAATTGGACTCATTTTCCTTTTGACGAATTTGGAGTCCGGCAAAGCTAACTCCAAATCAGATGGAATCTGGCAAAGCAACTCCAAATCTGCAATTATCACCACCTATAGACTGGACAAAGATTCCAAGACAAGTTGCTATTTTCCAACCTCATTGGATTCCAGTATAGTATATGTCTTCCTCAAATGGGGAAGGTAGCAGAGCGTAACATCTGATTGTATGATGATTGATGAGCGTTTTTTTCTACAACATCTGCATAATGTGCATATGATATTATATATACTAGAAAAGTGCCGTGCATTGCTACGAGAGAATAAGAAGGTTTAAGATTTTTCAAATATGGTTGAAAGAAATTGACTGCATGAAACAAAAATTTCTAGATGCATACCAAATTTCGTCTAGCTACTCATCGGATTTCAAAAAATCCAGATAAAAAGACCAAACGAATATTTCCTGGCAGGGTGGCGACCTGGATGAAGACTGCGGGCAGAGGGTTCGTCGACCTGACTGGATCGCCTTCGGGCAATGCGAAGTCCGATCTGGTTGCTACGCCGGGGCGGCGGCCCCGGAACAGGGTGGTTTTGGTGGCAATCTGGATGAAGACTGCGCGGGCAGTGGGTTCGTCGACCATGACTGGATCGCTTTCGGACAATGCGAAGGTCGATCTGGTTGCTTCGCCGGGGCGGCGGCCCCGGAACGGGTGGCGTGTGTTTGTGGCGTTTAGTCGACTTGTGTCGTGTGGGCGGTGGGTCGCTTCGTCTGTGCTGTTTTTTGACCATGTTTTCCTCATAAACAGGGCGTTGTACAGTTTGTATGGTTTTTGGGTCCGGTTTCCCTTATAAACTGGGTCAATTCTTTTCTATCTATTCGAGCGGTGGAACGACCACCTTATCCTCAAAAAGAAATATTTCCTGGCAGTCTGGCAATAAAGGCGAAGGTCGGATCATCAAGGTTTTACATAAACTAGCAAAATGCCCATGCGTTGCAACGGGTCCGAATTATAAAATTGGAGTGACATTTTATTTATCTGAAACACACAAACATTTGATACAACAGAATAATTCACATAAATAAAATGATAAATAGTCAATAAAACATGTTGCTTCTGTTGCCTTGTTTATCTTGAAATCCTAGGAATAATGGTGATTCCTGGAATACCGATTCGGTACCACAGTGATCAAGTCAAAGTGTTCTCAAACAGTTTATACTTGAGGTTTTCCAGTCTCGTTCACGTATCTAGCTAAATGCCCGTGCTCTGCCACGAAACAACTTAGTTACAAAGAAATTGGTCAAAACATTATCTAAATTCACATCACTTATGTACATGCTACTTCTAACTTATGTGTGAAATAACTTATTGCACTTGATATAGAAATGAAATCTAGGTGAATCATACATATGGACACCATTTGTATCTCCTATACGGCACCAACAAAAAAAATTGACTGTAAAAGGTAGATGACTCTCTAGTCTGTACCTTCTGTATTCTTGTTCTAATCTTGAGGATTGGAAAGTTTTACAACTTACAGGCATTATACGGCCCAGCAATTGGTAGCCAAAAGAAAAGAAAGAAAAATAAAGAAAAGAAAAAGGAAATACTTATCAGCGCTATCGACTGAAGTTGTGAGCCAATTTCAGAATCTCATCTTGTGTTAACAGCTCATCAGCAATTGTTGGAAAAAGCACCATTTGGGAGGTCCATTTATCATTGAAGAATCTCCGTTCATAGCTGTCCAAAGCAGATCTTTGTGTCAGTTGAAGGCAGCGTTGTTGCTCCTGAAGATTCAGGAGTAGTCGGGTACCTGGAGAACGGATGTTGGCCTGCCGCTTCCTGTACATATGAGATCGATCCGGCACGCTCACCCACCAGCACGCTCCGTGGCCGCGGCCGAGAACCCACCCACCAGCACGCTCGCCTTGTGCCCGTCTTTCACGTCCTCATGCCTCTACGCGCTGTCCACGAACTGCTGCGGATGGTCGTCTTTGCCGGCCGCTGAAGGCGTGTGCGCCTCGATGGAGTGGGGAACAGGGATGCGCTGGTGGTTTCACGCACGCGACGGAGCAGGTCGGGGAGGGCGCTGGGGAGTGCGTTGGGCCGGCGGTGGGGAGCTCCGGGCGTGCAGTGCCGCGTCGCCCCGCCGCCGCCGCGTGCAAATCGCGAGATGGGTGGGGACTGGGGATCGATGAAGGTGCTTTTCTTTTCTCTCCATCGATAACGATCGGCTGAAGGGTGAAAACGAAAATTGGGCAAGACATAAGTGTGGAGTGCGGTTGATTTTGCAGTTTCCGAGGGACTAAAATGAAAAACGACCACGACGTACGACCGCCACGGTTACTCGTATTATATAGTAGAGATTGCAGTCAATGAAAAATGACGTATAGCCTTGCAGTGCAACCATATAAATCCAAGACATCATCGTAGCATTAAAACATGATTTTTTTTTGAGAAAATATGGCAGTGGTTCTGACCAATCAATTAAGAAGAAGAAATACTGTCTTGGTTACAAGCTAGAGAGGCACTAGCCGAATATGAATACAAAAAAATAAAACTAGAGAAGCACCCCAGGGGCTTAACACAGTACTAAACTGACTACTCGCCATTGTCGGACCCCCCCGTCGGGCTCCAGCTCTTGAATCACTGCAGTTTGCCCTGCCAAATGAGTGCCTAGCAGCAGCATGTCATCTCGCAGAAGGTCGACGAGCTGCTGCTCAGGGAGGGGGGCTGCTTGCTGAAAAATCCGGTCCAAAACTTTCCTACCATGAACATGAATACAAGATACGATCACCTAGTGGGCAAGTTTCTCATCTCCATCTTAATTACGAACACTGCTACTATTGCCGCTAAAAGGCACCAAATTCTGAGTGTTCGTTCCTCATCGGAAAGACAACAAGGTACAGTGCACAATACAAGAGGGTCAACTTGATCTCTTAAATTTACTTTTTTGGAGAACTTACATTCATTTTTGAATCCAGTTCCTTTTGCCTATATTGCTCCAAGATCATTGTAAGCACCGCCTGTTTTGGAACAAATTGAACAAAGAGATATTACATTTTAATAAAGTAGTACATAATTTGATGGGGGATGCCCAACCGGGTAGGTTCAAAACCCCGAGTCGAACCACAAGGCCGGGTGGCCCAGAGCCCACCCGGAGGACATCTTCCAAGGTACCGGGTCCCCGAAGAACCCGGTAGGCCGGCTCGGGAAGGCGGCAAGCAGATATCTTCGAATCAGTTTACGATCTATGTATCCCGAAGAGTGCGCTCCACGAAGCAGCCTAGGTCACCCGTCATTTTCCTATAAACCCTAGTTGGCTCCCTATATAAAGTCGACTAGGCGCAACCCTAGAGGCAAACTCATCTCATTCCACCGCCTCCGGAGCAAACTTACGCTCTGGTGCGCACGCCATTGTACACCCCATCAAGATCCAAATACATATAGCAGGAGTAGGTCTTTACCTCATACAGAGGGGTCGAACCTGGGTAAACTCTGCGAGTGGTACCTCTCCGTGAATCCTAAGTCGTCTGGCTCACACCCGAGTTAAGCCACCCCGTATGGCATCTGCCGTGACTAACCCACGACAGTTGGCGCCCACCGTGGGGCCAGCGATCGCTGGAATCTAATTCATGGAGAGTCCTGAACCTGGCACCGGCGTCTACTTCAGCCGCCAGGCCATGCCGAGCCACGGCAACATCGTCAGTGGCAACTACTTCGAGCACGAGGGCATCGGCTATGTCGCCGATCCACACACTTGGGGCGTGCCCAACTACGCCCCGATCCCCCGTGCGATAACGATCCCTTTCGGGACAGCCGTCACCGTCTACGTCGGCTGTTGCGGCTCGACCGAAGAAGGTGTCGCCTACGACTGCAGCGATAACGGCGCCTCCTCCCGGTTCGATGCGGCTGATGAGGCCATCATCGACGATGCGGTCGCGAACTACGTTGCGCCCACCTCACCTATCGGGACCGTCCAGATCTCGGATGACGATGACACCGGATCGATCTTGCCCGTCCTCGACTACGAGTCGGAGGGCTCGACCGATCTGGCCTCGGACGGCTCGGCTACACCCGCCCTCATTTACATGACGGGCGAGGCGGCAAACACTGCCGCCGCAAACACTGCTGCTGCAAACGCCACCTCGGCAAATGCTGACGCGCAGAAGTAGGCGCGGGAGAAGCAGCAACGCGATCAGGCGCGTCGCGAGCAGGAGGCTCGCGACAAGCAGCAGCGTGACGACTTCCTCGCTGCCTTGCGAGGGCAGGCGGGACGCGTCGCCGACCCGCTCAACACTCCCATCACGCCAGCGAACGCCGTCAACCAGGAGTCACAGCTCGAGCAGCTGCACCAAAAGATGGCTCGCCAGCAGGAGGAGATCCGCCAGAAGGAGCTGGAGGTCGACGCCCAATCGACCGCGCTCTCTGCGGTCACCAGGTACCACAAGGGTCACAAGTCGCGACTCAACCCTGAGGAGCCCACTCGCGTGCTCGACAACGCCTTCGCACATGAGACCGAGCTGGACAGGCAGCGCGACAAGTGACGCAGGGCCCAGCCCGGCAGCTCAAATCAAGCGCCGCGACAACCTCGCCCGGCGATGCCGCCTCTACCACCACGGCCTCCGCCAAACCCGGCTCGTCCTCAACCACGGAATGACGAGGATGCCGACCTTGCGATCTTCTGTACGCCGGTCGATTGCATGACCGCCGCCGCCTCTCTCTTTAAGAGGTTGCGGGTCAAGGACAACCCCTACTGGAACAAGGGGTGCAAACTGATGGACAAGGCGCTGGAGCTCCAGGTCGCAATCCGACGGCAAGCTCTACTCCAGACCACCACCCAGCGAGAAGACGGCTTCGGCACCCCACCGGAGCCACGGGGACAAGAGCTCCCCCAGGCGTGACGCTGCCCCGCAGCTGCAGCGCGACCGACACGATGAGCCGGCGGTGTCGAGCAACGCGGCAGCTGGAGGCAACCCGCCTCGGCTTGCCCGCAATGACGCCCGGCATACCATCAACAACAACCAGGCGCAGGCGCGCTCCAATCACTCTGCTCCAGATCTGCGCCTTCACCTCAACGACAAGCGCGCCGAGGCAGCGCGCAACGACGACGACGTCGGTCCCAAGTGCTTCGGACCCGCCATCTGTGGCAAGCGTTTCACTAGCAGCTTCAAGGGGCCAAGGGAGGCGCCCAAATACAAATCCACCATGAACCCGGAAACCTGGGTCCAAGACTACTTGGCTGCCATGAGCATCCAGAGCGCCTCCTCGCTCTGTTGTGCGCGTTACTTTCCTCTCATGTTGGAGGGAACGGCCCACACATGGCTGAACAACTTCCCTAGGAATAGCATCAATTCCTAGGGCGAGTTGAAGAGGCTCTTCATCATCAACTTCGAAGGGACCTGCAAGCACCCGGCTACGGTCGAGGATCTCAAGCGCTGCGTCCAGAAGGAGGGCGAGTCCACCAGGAAGTGGTATCGTCGAGTCGCCGACCTCATCAACTCGGCAGAACACCTCAGCATCGACACGGTGCATTCTCACCTCGAGGATAACACCACGTTCGAGTCGCTCAAGCAGAAGCTGAGGCGCTCTCACAAGGGCGACATGACGATGGGCCAGCTGCTCGCCATCGTGCACAAGTACGCCGAGTCCGACGCCACCAAGGACAACTCCGACGAGGAGGACGACGACAAGAAAGGCGGCAAGAACAAGGGCAAGGCCAACGCCAAGCACTCCAGCGCCCATAAGCGCAAGGGTGATGGCGGCTCCGACCTCGTGGCCGCCACGACCACGGAGGCCGTGGCTTCAAGAGCTAGCGCGGCAACTTCCCGCGGAAGAAGCTCACCGCCACCGAGATCCTGGCAATGCCGTGTAGGTACCACAGCCTACCCAGCAAGACGGCCACCCACACAACTGACGACTGCAGCTGGACGGCTGAGATCGTCAAAGCAAAGACTGGTGCCAAGAAGCGGGCCCCAGACAGAGACGACGACGGTGAGCAACAGCAGGGCATGCCTCCCACTGCCGGCCTCATGGGCCACACCTTCGTCGGCCTCGACTCCAAGCGGGAAGAGAAGGTCATCCGATGCGCCGTCCACGCGACCCTGCTGGATGTGCCCCAGTGGCTCGACTGGTCCGAGCAGCCGATCACGTGGAGCCGTCAAGACCACCCGCCCCGAGTCGACTATCCGGGCAAATTCGCCCTAGTCGTCGCACCCCAGGTCAAGGGCTACGTCCTGACCAAAATCCTGATGGATGGAGGATCAAGCATCAACATCCTCTACTACGAGACGTTCCAGCGCATGAAACTGCGCGACGAACAGTTGATTCCCACCGTCACCACCTTCCACGACATCGTCTCGGGGAAGAAGGCCTACCCGCTAGGCAAAATCGCACTCGACGTCGTCTTCGGCAATGCCAAGAACTTTTGGCTCGAGAAGATTTGGTTTGAGGTCGTGAACTTTCGCAGTTCATACCATGCGATACTTGGGCGACCTGCCTTCGCCAAGTTCATGGCAAGGCCCTGCTACGCCTACCTCAAGCTAAAGCTGCCGGGTCCTAACGGCATCATCACTGTCCACGGCGACGTCGACCGCGCCATCGAGTTCGAGAAGGGCAACGTCGTCTTCGCCGAGTCCGTCATCGCCACAGAGCAGCCGAAGCAGCTCAAGCTGAAGGTCGACCCCAACGACATGACCATCGTCAAGAAGCCGACCCTGGACACCCGTGACAAGTTCCAGTCAATACAGGAGACCAAGCGCATCCCGCTGGTCGAGGGCGACTCCTCTAAGACGGCGGTGATCGGCTCGCACATGGACAGCGCATAGGAAAGCGCGCTCTGCGACTTCCTCCGTGGGAATCGGGACATCTTCGCATGGAAACCATCTGACATGCCAGGCGTCCCGAGGGAGCTCGCAGAGCACAAGCTCAACGTTGACCCCAAACTGAAGCTGGTGAAGCACTTTCTGTGTTGCTTCACTAGCAAGAGACACAAGGCTATCGGCGAAGAGATAGCCTGGCTCCTAGCTGCCGGGTTCATCGCCGAGGTCATGCACCCGGAATGGCTAGCCAACCCGGTGCTCGTTCTGAAAAAGAATGGAACATGGCGGATGTGCATCGACTACACAGGCCTGAACAAGGCCTGCCCCAAAGATCCATTCACATTGCCTCGTATCGATCAGCTGATCGACTCGACGGCAGGCTGCGAGGCGCTATGCTTCCTCAACGCCTACTCCGGGTACCATCAGATCAAGATGGCGCCCGAAGACCAAGAGAATACGTCCTTCATCACGTCCTACGGCGTGTTTTGTTACGTCTCCATGCCCTTCGGCTTGCAGAATGCCGGAGCGACTTACCAGCGGTGCATCCAGAACTGCTTACATGAGCAGATCGGCCGCAACGTCCACGCCTATGTGGACGACATCGTCGTCAAGTCCAAGCTGAAGACGGACCTGATCATCGACCTGACGGAGACGTTCAACAACCTCCGCAAATACAGGATCAAGCTCAACCCGAAAAAATGCGTCTTCGGCGTACCCGCGGGCAAGCTCCTGGGCTTCATCGTCTCCGAGCGAGGCATCAAAGCCAACCCAGAGAAGATCAAGGTGATCGAAGCTCTGAAGAAGCCGGAGAACCTCAGGGACATGCAACGGCTCACAGACTGTGTCGCTGCCCTGAGTCGTTTCATCTCGTGGCTTGGCGAAAAGGCCATGCCTCTGTACCGGCTCCTCAAGAAGTCAGACACGTTCACCTGGAACGACGAGGCAGACGCCGCCTTGGTGGCTCTCAAGAAGACGCTAGCCGAGGCGCCCATCCTTGTGTCTCCCCTGGAGAAAGAGCCGATGCTCCTCTACATTGCAGCGACTAATCGAGTCTTCAGCGCGGCGGTCGTCGTCGAGCGCAAGGAAGCGGGCCACGAGGAGCTGGTCAAACGGCCAGTGTACTATGTCAGCGAATGCCTGACGGAGTCGAAGCAACGATACCCGCACGACCAAAAGCTTGTATACGCTGTATTCTTTGCATCAAGAAAGTTGCAACACTACTTCATGGGCCACCCGATAACGGTGGTCAGCTCATCTCCCCTAGCTGAAATTATTCGCAATAGGGAGGCAACCGGGCGAGTCGCCAAATGGGACTCCGAGTTGCAACCCTTCGGGCTCAACTACGCTGCACGCACTGCGATCAAGTCACAGGCACTTCATGACTTCATCGCCGACTCGATGGAGACGCAGCTGCCGGCTCCGACCTACGAGGCCGGCCGGTGGACCCTGTTCTTCGACGGGTCCAAAATGTATGAGGGCTCGGGGGCTGGAGTCGTTCTCGCCTCTCCCCAAGGCGACAAGATGCGCTACGTGCTGCAGATACACTTCACCTGCACCAACAACGTCGCCGAGTACAAAGCCCTCCCACACGACCTATGCGTGGCCAAGGAAATGGGAGTCAGCCACATAAAGTGCTACAGCGACTCCGACCTCGTCGTTCGGCAAATGATGGGGACATGGGATGCAAACGATCCCAACATGGCGGCTTACCGCCGGCTCGTCGACCAGGTCGGCGGCCACTTCGCCGGCTTGGAGCTGGAGCACGTGGATAGGCGAAAAAACAAGGCAGCCAATGTGCTCTCTCGTTTCGGCTCCAAGCGGGACCGTGTCCCACCAGGTGTCTTCCTCGACCACCATCACAACCCGTCGGTCAGGCCGTCGGCCGAAGTCGTCATCGCCAACCCGCCATCATCTGGTGGCGGTAAATTCTGAAACCAACGACTAGAGGGAGCCCTACATCGAGTACCTGGCCACCAAGAAGTTGCCAGCCGACGAAGTTCAGGCACGACAAATCGTGCGCCGGGCCTCGGCTTATGCAATCATCAACAACAAGCTCTACAAACGCAGCACATCGGGAGTCTTCCTTCGCTGCGTCGAGCCGGAGGAAGGGAGGCGCATCCTCCACGAGATCCACTCGGGCGATTGCGGCCACCACGTTGGTGCTCGCAATCTGGTCGCCAAGGCGTCCAGGCATGGTTTCTTCTGGCTCTCAGCCCACCAAGATGCAGTCGACATCGTCCGCCGCTGCGTCGGGTGCCAGAAGTATGCCCGACAGGATCACCTCCCCGCTGCGGCTCTGAAGACCATTCCCCTAACCTGGCCTTTCGCGGTCTGGGGGATTGATGTCTACGCACGCTTCTATTCCTGTAGACAGTGTTGGGCCTCCAAGAGCAGAGGTTTGTAGAACAGCAGCAAGTTTCCCTTAAGTGAATCACCCAAGGTTTATCGAACTCAGGGAGGTAGAGGTCAAAGATATCCCTCTCAAGCAACCCTGCAATTAAGATACAAGAAGTCTCTTGTGTCCCCAACACACCCAATACACTTGTCAGATGTATAGGTGCACTAGTTCGGCGAAGAGATAGTGAAATACAAGTATATGGATGATTATAAGTAGTAACTGCAATCTGAAATAAAGATGGCAGCAAGCAAACATGTAGCAGAACTTGTTGTAAACGGTGTTTCAATGCTTAGAAACAAGGCCTAGGGATCATACTTTCACTAGTGGACACTCTCAACAATGATCTCATAACTGAATAAATAAAAGCTACTCTTAAACACTCTCTTGTTGGATAACAAACACCATTCATTGTGTAGGGCTACAAAAGCACACCTCAAGCCGGAGTAAACAAGCGCCACAACGTCATAAAGGAGTCACACACGGTGCACACACTGTCACCTTTACACCGTGGAGAGTACCGGAGTTCATATTAAAGTAACCTATAGAGTGCATAATAGATAAAGAGTAACATCTACATATTCAACTAGATTAGCACAACTGAACACAAGTAAATACTACTCGGGATTATTCTCCTTCTTGATGAAGCAAGAGTACTATGCGTAGGGCTGCAAGAGCACACCTCAAAGTCTGAGTAAACAAACACCACAATTCCCAAGAATAAGCCATGATAAATGTCTAAATTATTCATAGAGTCACACAAGTACCCACACTGTCACCTTGATACCGTGTTGTCACAATGACTCCAGAAACTAGACAAAATCACTTGAGTAGCATAAACATTATTAATGTATTCAGCGATACTAGCAATACACATGATCACATAAAGATCACACCATGGGAGAGAGATGAACCACATAGCTACCGGTAGAGCCCTCAGCCTCGGGGGAGAACTACTCCCTCCTCATCATGGGAGTCAGCAGCGGCGATGAAGATGGCGGTGGAGTCGATGGAGATGACTCCGGGGGCAATTCCCCGTCCCGGCGGCGTGCCGGAACAGAGATTCTGTCCCCCGAAACTTGTCGTCGATGGCGGCGGCGCTGCGGAACTCTTCGTGGAAATTGGCTTGTTTTTAGGGTTTTCGCGTCTGAGGCAATATAGGCGAAGGGGCGACGTCGGGGGGCCTCGAGGGGCCCAAACCATAGGCGGCGCGGGGGCCCCCCGCCGGCCGGCCTTGGTTTGGCCACCTCCTGGCGCTCTTCGTCTCTCCTTCGGACTCCGTGTACGTGTTGGAAAAATAGGGACGTGGCCTTTTGTTTCGTGCAATTCCGAGAATATTTGCAGAAGTACTTTTCTGAAACCAAAAACAGCAGAAAACAGGGAACTGGCACTGTGGCATCTTGTTAATAGGTTAGTCCCAGAAAATGCATAAAAGTGATATGAAGTGTATATAAAACATGTAGCAAATGGTATAATATAAGCATGGAACAACAGAAATTATGGATACGTTGGAGACGTATCAAGCATCCCCAAGCTTAGTTCTACTCGTCCTCGAGTAGGTAAAACGATAACAACAAATAATTTCTGAGGAGACATGCTTTCACACAATCTTGATCATAATATTGTAAGACATGTAAGCTGTGATCAAATCATTCAAGCAAATGTATATAGTTGATATCAAAAGATAAAGCAAGAGTCAAACAAGCTAAAAGTTTTCATGAACTATTGCTTCAAAGACATGAAACCGTACAAGGTTCATTAAAGATGATTTAAGTATCCAGCATAGGAGTTCTATCCTTCAATCCAAGCATCAAGCAAATTTTCATAACATAGAAGGATTCAGCCAAGTAAACATAAACATGAACGTCATGAATCAACTGTTTCGAAGTCTACTCAACCGTGAGCGCAAGCATTTGGTATTGGCACCATGATGTTATGGCAAAGAGAACATTAATGGGGGTTTGGAAGGCCAAAGGAAGAAAGTCTCACAAAGCTATAAGTGATCATTAGACAAGAGGAAGTCTTATAATCGAAGCTATGTAAGGAGTAGTGATTGCCATGCAACGGATGCACATAGAGCTATATGTGTATGAAAGCTCTCCAATGGAACTAGTGGGGGTGCATCCAACTTGGTTGCTCATGAAGACCTAGAGCACTTTTGAGGAAGCTCATCATTGGAATATACAACCCAAGTTCTATAGTGTAAATTCCCCACATAGTTATACAAGTAGAACATGAAAACTCTCTCACATGGAGTATAGGTGCTAAACATGAGCACAAATGATGACTATGAATACTGCAGGTGCTATAACATGAGCACAAGTGTGATAAAGGATAGTAATGTTGCCCCCTTTTTCTTTATTCTTTTTTTTTCTTTTTTTCTTTTTTCTATTTTTTTTCTTTTTCTGTTTCTCTTTTCGATGGCTCATGGCTCTTTTCACATTCAGGGGCAACATCTAATACAACAACACACTTTTTGGTACAAATAACTCATAATAAACTAGACATGATGTATGAAACTGAATGCCTCTGCCAGTGTAGCAGGATATGCAATGATCTAGCGTAACATGGGTAAACCACACATCAGCTGTATAGAATCATGCAAAGCAATATGTATGTGATGAATGACAACAAGTCATGTAATGTAAGATGGATGTTGCATGGCAATATATCTCGGAACAGCTATGGAAATGCTGTGGTAGGTAGGTATGGTGGCTGTTTTGAGGAAGATGTATGGGCTTATGTGTAGGAGAACAAGAGGAAGTCTCCCACGGGGTTGGATGTACTGGCGAAGTATGCACAACTCTCAATGTGAGCAGAAGGCAATGCACAGCACCGAAGAGGCTAGCAAAATATGGATGGTGGAAGTGCCAAAAACCGTAGCTTAACATTAGTCAAAAAGAACTCACAAGCTTATTGCAAACAACTAGCAGGTTCAACATTAAGAGCATGATTAAAATTCACTCCAAGAAGGGCCGTTCACGGCGGTACAAGTACCCCGTTAGATCCCTCGACCTTCAGCACAACTTAGTTACTACGATGAACTTTCAGACATGGAAAGCTATCAAATCCAACTACACCTTCAACAATTTTAGTATAGTTTGTAGTACGGTACAAGCTCAAAGACAACAATCCACTAATGTTTTTAACTTAATTAACCAGCAAGCTTTACCATCTAATACCTCAAAACATTTGCAAAGAATCAAGTTATCAAAGTTTCAATGATCTACAAGACTATGCAAGTTTTTCATCATACCACTACCACATGTAGCATTTTCTTTTTCCAAGCAAACACCAATCAACTTATTTAAACATAAACTCTCCAAATGATAATATAATGCAGCAAGAGAGTATTTATAAACACGTGCTAACAGCTCGAAGAGATGCATGAAAAACAGGAGCTAAAAGCACTGCAGTAGCTAGTTAAGAATACTCAACAAATATAAGTGAAGAACATGAGTATTCACATGAAAAAGCGGAGCGTGTCTCTCTCCACACAAGGATTGCTAGGATCCGAATTTATTCAAACAAAACAAAAATAAAAGCACACAGACGCTCCAAGTAAAGCGCATAAGATGTGAAAGAATTAAAATATAGTTTCACTAGAGATGACCTGATAAGTTGTTGATGAAGAAGGGGATGCCTTGGGCATCCCCAAGCTTAGACGCTTGAGTCTCTCTGAATATGGTTGGGGATGAACCACGGGGGCATCCCCAAGCTTAGCTTTTCACTCTTCTTGATCACATAATATCACCCTTCTCGCTTGATCCTTGAAAACTTCCTTCACACCAAACTCAAACAGTTCTCATTAGAGGGTTAGTGCATAATCAAAAATTCTCATATTCTGTAATGAACAATCATTCCCAAAGCTTCTGGACATTAGCTACAGCCACCAATGCTTTGTGGAGCAAAGAAATCCACACAAACATCGTAAAAGAGCGAATGCAAAACAAAAGGCAGAATCTGTCAAAAACAGAACAGTCTGTGAAGACGAATTTTTCGAGGCACTTAAGTTGCTCAGATGGATCTGGCCCAAAATAATGAAAGTTGCGTACATATCTCAGGAAGATGCGTGATTTTTCGTAGAATTTTTCGAATTTTCTACAGGGAGAAAAGCTCAAATTCGTGACAGCCAAAAATCTGTTACTGCGCAGAAATCCAAATCTTGCATCAACTTTCAATATAGAACTTTACTTGGCACAACAATGCGATAAAATAAAGATACAAAGGAGTTGCTACAGAAGTGACAAAACTCCTTGACTCAAAAAAAAAAAAAAAATAACAGAAAATAAAAACAATGGGTTGTCTCCCATAAGCGCTTTTCTTTAAAGCCTTTTAGCTAGGCATAGTGATTTTATGATGCTCTCATATAAGAGTTGAAATAAAGAGAGCATCAAAAGCAAATAAAACACATTTAAGTCTAACCCACTTCTATGCAAAGGAGTCTTGTAAAAAAAAATCAATGAAGCATAAAGTGACTAGCATAGAAGGCAAAACAAGTGCAACTTCAAAAATTTCAACATAAAGAGAGGAGACTTAATATTATTGTGATATATGAATCCGTGTCTCCCTCTCTCATAAGACCAGTAGGTCTTAAAGTACCCAGCAAATAAAAGCAAATCAAGAGAAAGCTCAAAACTTCATCATAAAGAGAAGAAATTTAGTAACATGAAGATTTCTATAACCATACTTTCCTCTCTCAAAATAATTTTCAGCGGCATCATGAATAAACTCAACAATATAGCTATCACATAAGCATTCTTATCATGATCCACATGCATAAAGTATCATTACTCTCCACATAAGCATGAACATTATCATTAGTAATAGTGAGAGTAAAAGTATCACATCCATCATTGTAATCATCAAAATGGAGGCATAGAATAATCAAATGATTTTATCCTCAATAGTAGATGGACTGAAATATCATATTCATCATTGTAAACATCATATATAGGAGGCATATCATAATCAACATAAACTATATCCTCAATAGTAGGTGGACTGAAAATATCACAATGATTATAATCATCATATATTGGAGGCAAAGTATCATCAAAGCAAATTTCCTCCTTAAAGCTTGGGGGACTAAAAATATCATATTCATCACAACCAGCTTCCCCAAGCTTAGACTTTTCCATAGCATTGGCAATAATGGTGTTCAAAGAATTTATAGTAATACCATTGCTACCATCATGCAAACAAGCCTCCATAGGTTTTTTAATTTTCTCTTCAAAAGCATCATGTCCTAATTCAATATAAAGTTCATAAAGATCTCTAATTTTTTTGTTGTTTTCCATTAAGCCTAACTAGTGAAAATAAAAACAAGAAACAAAAAGAAATAATTGCAGAATCTAAAGGAAATAACTTCGAGCACTCACACACTAGCAACAACACTAGAAAATAGCTTAGTAGCCAGAGGATGTGAATACCTTTTACCTTACCTCCCCGGCAACGGCGCCAGAAAATAGCTTGATGTCTACGTGCTTCTATTCTTGTAGACAGTGTTGGGCCTCCAAGAGCAGAGGTTTGTAGAACAGCAGCAAGTTTCCCTTAAGTGAATCACCCAAGGTTTATCGAACTCAGGGAGGTAGAGGTCAAAGATATCCCTCTCAAGCAACCCTGCAATTAAGATACAAGAAGTCTCTTGTGTCCCCAACACACCCAATACACTTGTCAGATGTATAGGTGCACTAGTTCGGCGAAGAGATAGTGAAATACAAGTAATATGGATGATTATAAGTAGTAACTGCAATCTGAAATAAAGATGGCAGCAAGCAAACATGTAGCAGAACTTGTTGTAAACGGTGTTTCAATGCTTAGAAACAAGGCCTAGGGATCATACTTTCACTAGTGGACACTCTCAACAATGATCTCATAACTGAATAAATAAAAGCTACTCTTAAACACTCTCTTGTTGGATAACAAACACCATTCATTGTGTAGGGCTACAAAAGCACACCTCAAGCCGGAGTAAACAAGCGCCACAACGTCATAAAGGAGTCACACACGGTGCACACACTGTCACCTTTACACCGTGGAGAGTACCGGAGTTCATATTAAAGTAACCTATAGAGTGCATAATAGATAAAGAGTAACATCTACATATTCAACTAGATTAGCACAACTGAACACAAGTAAATACTACTCGGGATTATTCTCCTTCTTGATGAAGCAAGAGTACTATGCGTAGGGCTGCAAAGCACACCTCAAAGTCTGAGTAAACAAACACCACAATTCCCAAGAATAAGCCATGATAAATGTCTAAATTATTCATAGAGTCACACAAGTACCCACACTGTCACCTTGATACCGTGTTGTCACAATGACTCCAGAAACTAGACAAAATCACTTGAGTAGCATAAACATTATTAATGTATTCAGCGATACTAGCAATACACATGATCACATAAAGATCACACCATGGGAGAGAGAGATGAACCACATAGCTACCGGTAGAGCCCTCAGCCTCGGGGGAGAACTACTCCCTCCTCATCATGGGAGTCAGCAGCGGCGATGAAGATGGCGGTGGAGTCGATGGAGATGACTCCGGGGGCAATTCCCCGTCCCGGCGGCGTGCCGGAACAGAGATTCTGTCCCCCGAAACTTGTCGTCGATGGCGGCGGCGCTGCGGAACTCTTCGTGGAAATTGGCTTCGTATTTTAGGGTTTTCGCGTCTGAGGCAATATATAGGCGAAGGGGGACGTCGGGGGCGCCTCGAGGGGCCCAAACCATATGGCGGCGCGGTGGGCCCCCTGCCGCGCCGGCCTATGGTTTGGCCACCTCCTGGCGCTTCTTCGTCTCTCCTTCGGACTCCGTGTACGTGTTGGAAAAATAGGGACGTGGCCTTTTGTTTCGTGCAATTCCGAGAATATTTGCAGAAGTACTTTTCTGAAACCAAAAACAGCAGAAAACAGGGAACTGGCACTGTGGCATCTTGTTAATAGGTTAGTCCCAGAAAATGCATAAAAGTGATATGAAGTGTATATAAAACATGTAGCAAATGGTATAATATAAGCATGTAACAACAGAAATTATGGATACGTTGGAGACGTATCAGGGATAGACATGGTGGGCCAGTTCAAGACGACTCGCGGTGGCATGATACACCTCCTCGTTGCAGTCGACAAGTTCACCAAGTGGGTGGAAGTAAAACCCATCAAGAAGCTCGATGGCAAGACAGCAACCAAGTTCCCCCAGGAAATCATCTTCCGGTTCGACTACCCGCACAGCATCATCACCGACAACGGCACAAATTTTGCGGAGGAAGAGATGAAGGCTTTATGTCAGCAAAAATGCATTCGTCTCGACCTAGCATCAGTCACTCACCCGCAGTCAAACGGGCAGGCGGAAAGGATGAACCAGGCGGTGTTGGTCGGGATCAAGCCACGACTCCAAGTACCCTTGGAAAGGACGTCGGGTTGCTGGCTGGACGAGCTCCCAGCGGTACTTTGGGGCATTAGAACGACTCCCAACCGTTCCACCGGCTACACGCCATTCTTTATGGTGTACAGTGCGGAAGCCGTCATGCCCACAGACCTCGAGCACGACTTAAGAGTCGCCCTCTACAACGAGGAAGAAAATGAAGAAGCCCGCCTAGTCGGCGTCGACCTCCTGGAAGAAGCTCGTGAACTCGCACTCTGCAGGACAGCGATATACCAGCAAAGCCTGCGGCGCTACCACAGCCGCCGGGTCAGGAGTCGATCCTTCTAGGAAGGCGACTTGGTTCTTCGACTCATCCAAAAGTCAAAAGGGATCCACAAGCTCTCGGCACCATGGGAAGGACCGTTCGTCGTCAGCAAGCCGATGGGCAACGGCTCCTACCACCTCGTCGACTTGCGTGAGCCAAACAAAAGCTCCAAGTCGGAAGAGGAGACCAAGCGTCCATGGAACATCAGCCTGCTTCACAACTACTATACATAGTATCCACTGTAATATTGCGTAATCAATCAAGGAAATAAAGCCGGTACACAACCGACACGCTCAGGGGCTACCGTTTCGTCTCAAACATGCTTTCGAGTCTTTACTTTCCTACTCGCACGTTATATGATTGATGGGTACACACCCGAGAGCCGGACGCCATGATGCGCGACTCACCACTGGACTCCCTGCTCATGCAGCAAAATCTCTGAAAAATGTTTCGTTTTCCCCCCAAGTCATCAGCAACTCGCACAAAGTGAACAAGTAGTGCAGCCGGTTCAAACCTAACTTGACAATGAAGCCACCAAACGGACTTTGTCACAATGGGTACCGCACGCGTCACGAAAAAATCACACGAGAGCACGCTTGGCGGGGTCGCACGCTCGACTAGCTTCACAACAAAGCGAAAAACAAACTAGTGATGAAAATCGCACAATCAAAATATAATCAATAGTGCCGGCTTAAAATTTAAAATGCCGCGAAGGCGCACGCAAAAGCATGACCCGACACTTAGCATACTTGTTCATTACAAAGTACTTTCGCCCGCAGGCAAATAACCCGAACTACTTAAAAATACCTTCCCACGGGAACAGGGAGTCAGGTTTGACGGCGGTGAGTCGACCGCGCCGAGGAGGTTGAGGCAGATGCATGGGAAGCCGGCGGAGGAAGCGTGGCGGCCCTGGCAAAGAGAAGATCCGTCTCCGGCTCTTGATCCACCATCTCGGTGGCGAAGTCCTCCGGTGCGAGTTCGTCATACACGAACTCTTAGAGGTCCACCATCTTCGCCACCCGGCACCCGAACGGAGTCGCCAACTCGATCACGGCCTTCATGTCGATCTCCTGGCCATCATCATCGACCGGGACGCTTCGGGTGATCTTCGACAGATCGGTCCGCTTATAGCGGCCACGGACAAGCGCCAGCGCGATGGTAGCGGCACTACGCGCCGTCGACTGCCTCAACCATGTGACCACCGTTGGCAGTAAGGCCAAGAACCGAGTCACTTGGATTGTAGGAGCCGGCAGATCCTCCTTGGGCGACAGCGCCTTGACGACGGTCTGGAAGCGTCGCGGACTTGGCGCATGAAGACGCCAACCCGGTGCACCTGCTCACCGGTCGTCAGGGTGCGCGCCTCCTCCCCTGGCAAAGAAGCAAAGACTAGTCAGCAAAAAGGGAATCGTGTAGCAGTACGACAGGCGAGGTTTCAACGACTCACCATACACTTTCGTGGCGACCTTGGCAATTTGGCCCGCCAACTCCTTCGCCTCGCTCTCGGCCGCCAAGACCTTGCGATCCAGCTTCTCAAGGTCCTCCGCATACCCCTTGGTGGCCAAGTCGAGCGACTTCTCCTGCTGCATGACTTTAGTCGTCAGTCGCTCGCATGAGTCACGCACCGCGGCGAAGGCCTCAGTGTGCTGCTCCTGCTCCGCCAACACCCGTCGGTGCTCGGCGATGGGCATAAAGCCCTCTCGCGCCTTCTCCAGTTCGGCGTGCAGGGTTGCGCCTTGCGGCGCTCGTTCTCAAGCTGGCAGGTTAGCTCCGCCAGTTCCTTCTGCACAAACAAAACATAAAAACATGAGCATGGGGGCTACGCCACGAGTTACCTCTACATCAACAACTCGGTAACCCGGGGGCTACGCCCCGAAACAACAGTCGTACAACCCGAGTCCTAAACTCGGGGCTGCGCCCGAGGTTGTCTCCTACATTGACATCAAGGCACTAGTACAGAACGACACATCGGATACCCCTCTATGGCAACGGCAGGAGTTAGGCGACGGTAAATCGCGACATCCCCCGCGTGCCCGCACTGGGCCGTAAAGCAGGCCCACAACAAAGGCAACGGGTGAATAGTGAAATATATGTTGGCAACGGAGGTTAGTTTACCTCCGTTACCGATGTGGGCTCATCGCACACAGACAGTTTCGTAATCTCCGTTGCCATTACAAGCAGCCCGACAGCCGGCCTATAAGAACCTACTATGCCCTTCACTCTCACTCTCACTGTCTCACTTCCAACCCTAGCCGCCGCACAGTCTCCTCTCTCTCCACTCTCTCGCATGGCTTCCACCGTCGGCGCTGGTAGATCCGGCCATCGCGGCCGTGGCCGCCCCACCCTCCGGGCCTTCAGGCAGCAGCATCGTCAGCTGGTGTTGCGGGACGAGCTTGAGGAACAGGCCGCCGCCGATCCGGCCCCCTCGGGCCGGTCCCGCGCCCTTGGCGCTCGTCCGCACGGCGAAGGCTCCGGCCGCACCCGCTCATTTGGCCACCATTGCAGCTACCGCGAGATCCGCCAGGCGATGTACCCCGGCCGCCATCCGTCTTCCTCCTCCTCGTCCTCGTCCTCCGACGAGGAGGAAGAGGAAGAGGAAGAGGAGGAGGACCGTGATCTGGAGATCGCTTGCCAACTCTCCCGCGCCGATTTCGAGCGCGATGACGCCAAGCGTCGTCAGGGCGAGGCCGATCTGGAGGCGGCGGTCCTCCTCTCCGAGGCCTCGACCCAGGTCGAACGCGCCGAGGAGGCGGTCTACCAGTCTGACCTCCGGGCCGCCATAGCCCTCTCTTTGGTCCACGGCGAGGGCAAGGTGCCGCCAGGGGAGGCCGGCGCTAGCTCCGTCGCCGGCGGCGACGCTAAGCGAGCCCGCCTCGCCTAATGTAAGACCCCAGTTCAGTAGGATAGCTATTTTCTAGTTGTAAGTAGCCAATTGTTTATCCATAGATTTGCTCTGTTTTTAGTAGGTATTGTTTCCACATAGATTTTTGCTGTTTTCTAGTTGTAAGTAGCTAATTGTTTATCCATAGATTTGCTCTTTTTAGTAGGCATTGTTTACACATAGATTTTTGCTGTTTTCTAGTTGTAAGTAGCTAATTGTTTGTCCATAGATTTGCTCTGTTTTTAGTAGGCATTGTTTACACATAGATTTTTGCTGTTTTCTAGTTGTAAGTAGCTAATTGTTTATCCATAGATTTGCTCTTTTTAGTAGGCATTGTTTACACATAGATTTTTGCTGTTTTCTAGTTGTAAGTAGCTAATTGTTTGTCCATAGATTTGCTCTGTTTTTTGTAGGCATTATTTACACATAGATTTTTGTTGTTTTCTAGTTTTAAGTGGCTAATTGTTTATCCATAGATTTGCACTTTTTAGTAGGCATTGTTTACACATAGATTTTTACTGTTTTCTAATTGTAAGTAGCTAATTGTTTGTCCATAGATTTGCTCTGTTTTTAGTAGGCATTGTTTTCACATAGATTTTTGCTGTTTTCTCGTTGTAAGTAGCTAATTGTTTATCCATAGATTTGCTCTTTTTAGTAGGCATTGTTTACACATAGAATTTTGCTATTTTCTAGTTGTAAGTAGCTAATTGTTTATCCATAGATTTGCTCTGTTTTTAGTAGGCATTGTTTACACATAGATTTTTGCTGTTTTCTAGTTGTAAGTAGCTAATTGTTTGTCCATAGTTTTGCTCTGTTTTTAGTAGGCATTGTTTTCACATAGATTTTTGCTGTTTTCTAGTTGTAAGTAGCTAATTGTTTATCCATAGATTTGCTCTGTTTTTAGTAGGCATTTGCTCTGATTTTAGCTTTGTTTCTGTTATGCCGATGATTAAAATTAGGTGACACCGTGTGATCCGGGGGTGGCGCTAGTGATCCTTGTGATATGCACAAATACACATCGATCTTGTGCATCCTACTTGGCTCGCTTGCTCCATCCCTGGAATTTGTGTGTCCAATCTACCTATATATGAGGCATTGTTTAGGCTATGTTCTAGTTGTAATTAGTTCTATATTTTCTGTAATGCCGATGAAGAAGCATCTGTCTTGTGTATAGAGATGAAGGAGCTTACATTTTGATTTTCTTCATCTCCTTTAGGGCGAGGAGGAAACCTGGAGACTATGCGGCGGCCGTGAAGACGTAGGAGCGGGGCTCCGTCCACACGGTCCACTGAAGCCGGCGCCTCCAGGAGCAAGACTTTTGTGCAGTACTAAATAGGTAGAAGAAGACCACGCAATGAAGCTGGGCGAAGAGGAAGGTGAAGAACCGGCGGCCGTCAAGCAGGAACCACAGGGCTCCGTCGACGGTGCAGCAGGCGTCACCGGCTTTTTTTTTGTTTCCTTTAGCCCTCATTACAAACGGTCAAAAACTAATCTCCGTATCTGATGTAAAGACTAAAGGCAACGGTTATATATTATGCCCGTTGCTAAACTTATTGCAAACGATAAAAATATCCGTTGCCATTGTGAGGCTTCACATCAGTGACAGAGGCGGGGACACAGACCCTTTCTCCGTTGCCGAAGGGGTTTTTGGCCCGTTTCCGATGTGTCGTTCTGTACTAGTGAGGCAACCCGGGGCTGCGCCTGACGCACCTAGCTGGCACTATGGAGACACGAGCCGTTTTCTGCGAAGACGACTCGACCCTCGGGGGCTACATACAGCTACATGCGCAACAACAAATAATGAAAACATACCTTGTGCGCCCTCGCCGCCAGCTGGAAGGCAGCCTCAAAGGAAGGCAGCGCCAGCTCAGCCGCAAGAATTCCCGCACCCGCCTGGAGGCTTGGGGGTTGGACCAGTGGTCCAGTGTCCTGAGCCATCGACGCGGCGGTGCGGGTCGTCACCGTCACCAGCGCCACAGACTCGATGGCGTCTGTAGCGGCCGCCGTACCCTTCGGGGCCGCGGCTTCAGTGACCACAGGCCTCGGGGTTGCGGGCTCTGGCTCACGGAGCATAGCCGCGTCGCCTCCACCAGTGGCCACGGGTGGGGTCGGCTTGCGCGGAGTCGATGCTGGCTCCTCCACCCGCACACGGTCTCCGGCGGCAGGAGCAGGTGGCGAATTTCCCTCGAAGTCGCTGAGGGAGGCGTCTTCCGCCCTACGACATATACAGATGTCAAAATCGAGGCAATTAAGCACCCGATACCCCGAGTCACCACTCTCCACCAACCTTTCAGCAACGAGAGGGCGGGTTTTGGTCAAGGGATCTGTCAACTGGGGCGCGGGTGGCACAGGCGCCGGCGCGGCTGCCCGCTGCGCCACCCTCTTCTTCTGCTCCGCGTCAGAAGTTCGCAGAGTGGCACGGGCCAACGGTCGCTCCATGGGAGTCGGCTGGTCCGTGACCTTTGCGTGCTTGGACCGTGGCTTTGCGCCCTCGGTCGTCGACTTGCGCTCCCTCCGAAAACGGAGGGGCTCGTCGTCTTCATCTTCATCATGAGCCTGGTTCTCGGACCCGACGCGTTTCTCTTCTTCCTCCTCCTTGTCTTCGTCACCCGACGGGATGGGGATCGGCTGACGGGAGGAGGAGTCGGCCTCACGAGCCTCAGTGGTGGCATCGGCTTCGTCATCGGAGTCGCGCTCGACGACGTCGTTCGGCCCGGCCGGCACCGTGGGAGCATCCCCACGAATCGGAGGCATCCCGACGAGCGTGCGAAACTCCTGTGCCTAGCAAATGGGAGAGATCGGTATAAAAAGACCAAAAGAAGGAAAGAAGCATGACTCGTCAAATACAAGGACTCACCCGAGGAGCTGCACGCCTGGCGGAGTGGGCCTTGAGGCCACCGACCTCCCACTTGGGGGCCGGGTGGACGGTGATGCGCTTCATCCGGAGCGTGAACTGCTCCGTCGACTCGTACAGCTCCGGGTCGTGGTGCTGCGGGTCTGCTGTGCCCGAATACTCGCATATCAGCGAGGGCCGGGCCTGGAGCGGGGAGATTTTCCTCTTCACCCAGGTGGCGATGAGGTTAAGGCCCATCAGGCCTTTGGCCTTTAGCTCCTGAAGCCGGTTTACGACCGGCAAGTCGACGTTCTGCGGCAGCTCCTGCAGATTGCGGGGACGACTCTGCGACCTCGAGAAGTGGGGATCCCGATCTGGCCATCGGGTGTCGGCTCCCGCATGTAGAAGCCCGACTTCCTCCAGTACACCTTGGCGGGGAAGCCGATGTCCAGGTAGTCCACGTCACCACGAACCTGGAAGTTGAGGCCGCCGCAAGGCGGCATGTCGCCGCTCTTCCCCAGCTTGTCGTGGAAAGTGCGGAGCCACAATGGGAAGTAGGGGCGCAGCCGAAGTACCACTCGCACAGCGTAACATAGCAGGCGAGGTGCAGAATCGAGTTGGGCGTCAGGTCGTGTACCTGCAGCCCATAGAAGTCAAGAACACACCGGAAGAACTCCGACGTGGGGAATCCCAGCCCGCGCTCGAGGAAGGCAAGGAAGGCGACGAACTCGCCGGGCGCCGGGCGATCCCCGGTGGCGATACGCCACCGACCCTCTGTCGCCGGCGGTAGCAGCCCCTCCGCGGCGGCTTGCTCTAGCGCACGGGCCATCACCGACGACCGCTCCCACTTACATTTCGGCGCCACCATCGTCGCCGGAGGAGAAAACGAGGAGTGGGAGTGCTCGATTGCGGCGGTGGAGGTGTGGCGAAGAGCTCGGATGAGAACTTTGGGGAGAAGAGGAGTGACGAGCGCGAGGAAGAAGAAGGAATGACCTATGCCTCCACTCGGTCCGCTCTCCTTCCCCTTAAATAGCCTCAGTAAACAAGGCAGTTACCGCAGTAAATTGCGCCGCCCACGATCTCCACTACGCCCACGTCGCACGACGCCTCGAGTCCCGCGCGGGCGTATCGGAAGATGCGGCTGCGATCAAGCCACGTTGTCGCGCAACGTTTTTCCTGACCGTTGGATCAGCCACGTGCGGCTTCGATCGTCATCATTGCCTCTGTTCCGTCCCGAGGCGGAGGCAGTCGAGGCGCCGTCTTGTCCCATCAATCGACTCGATGCGTCAGACGGACAAACACTACAGGACAAGCGGTCAAAGATGTCGTGATGTCATCTGGAGAATTCGAGGAGACAACTCGGCAAGGAGGCGAGTCGGCATGGCAAAGCGTCCCAATGGGCACGAGCCGGCATCAAACAAAACTTGAGTTAGACCGGACGCTGACGCCTTAATCCACCACTCCACGCTTTTGTTTTCCTTTCTCTGTTTCAGGAGTCCCTGACGAACTCGGGGGCTAATGATGGGAGGATGCCCAACCGGGTAGGCCCAAGACCCCGAGTCGGACCACAAGGCCGGGTGGCCCAGAGCCCACCCGGAGGACATCTTCCAAGGTACCGGGTCCCCGAAGAACTCGGTAGGCCGGCTTGGGAAGGCGGCAAGCAGATATCTCCGAATCAGTTTACGATCTGTGTATCCTGAAGAGTGCGCTCCACGAAGCCGCACTTGTAGCAGATTAGTTAGCGCCGCCTAGGTCACCCGTCATTTCCCTGTAAACCCTAGTCGGCTCCCTATATAAAGCCGACTAGGCGCAACCCTAGAGGAAGACTCATCTCATTCCACCGCCTCCGAAGCAACCTTACGCTCTGGTGCGCACGCCATTGTACGCCCCATTAAGATCCAAATACATATAACAGGAGTAGGTCTTTACCTCATACAGAGGGGCCGAACCTGGGTAAACTCTGTGTGGCTACCTCTCCGTGAATCCTAAGTCACCTGGCTCACACCCGAGTTAAGCCACCCCGTATGACATCTGCCGTGACTAACCCACGACATATTTCCTTGATGTGGTTCATAACAGATTAGCACTACACATCTATTGCTGTGATTTGCATCAAAAGTATTAAAAGGAAGCAGTACATGAGTTTCATTCTTACCATAAGAAATGTACATGAAACCTGCCAACGAACTCGAGCACAGTAGTCAATTGGATATACAGTTTGAGTTAATGATTGAGTACATTATCTAGACGTATCTTAGTGTGTAGATAAATCTGTATTTAGCCAAGTTTGTGTAAACCATTTCTGATTGGAGGGAGTTGTATAGAAGTGTTACGAAAAGTGTCTTTGGCTCGCGAGGTCTACTGAACCGTTATTAAAAACAATATTTACCAGTTTAATTTTTTTTAAACGGATGTAGTCAATTATGTATCCCGCAAACGTGCACAAAATTAACTTCAAATATTTTGTATCTCGAGCTACACAAAAATGGCAAAATTTGATAAATTTGGAGATTTGAAAATATGCATATTCAATCCACACTTTTGTCATTTCTGTGTAGTTTAGAATGTATCGGTTTTTCGATTTTTTTTTTAAAAGGAGATCACTAGAGCTCCGAGCACGAAATCTCTTTTGAGAAGAGATAGAGATATATATCCATGCAGCATTTTTTTTTATTGTTTTTACCTATGTTTATTTATTTATTAAACGTAGGTGCTCCCGAGGGCACAAAATTGGCTTTTCGTTTAACACATTACAAGTTTTAGAGTGGTTGGCATTTTTAATAACCGTTCATCCACCGCGATCTAACGGTGTTAAAAGTGTCGGAACCAGACTGACGGAACCGAGCGGTTCCTGGGCGTGGCGGCGGCCTGGTGTCTTCCTCTCCGGCGGCTTGTCCGGCGAAGGGTTTCGACAGCAGGTGTTGCGGTGGATCAGCGGTCTGCTTCCCAGGATCTTCGGTTGTTTCTTTTGGGTTCTTGCTGCTGTTGTGCTGGGCTTCTCCGGCTTGTACTTCTGCGTATGTTGGTTCTTAGTTTGTTACCTTTGTTGAATGTACGCAGGGTGGATCCTTCAAAAAAAAAACTTGGTAATTGATCCATGTTTGGTCTAAACATGCCCACAAGCAACCTACGAGGATGGAACCCACGTGTCAAGTTTTTTTAGGTAAGTTATTTTATTTTAAAGTAGACCACAGTAAACTCCATGGGCCAGAGGGCGGTTCTCAAGTGCACTGTGTTGGGCCGTAGTCCGTAAGGCCTGTCCATAGATATCCATTCTTCCTTACCTTCTCCCCAAGTCTCCATTCACTTCCAGCCCTCTAAAACCCGCAAAACCCTAGACTCCGCCATAAGCCGTCGCCGAATCCCCAGAGAAACAGCTATGTCGTCGGCGTCTCTCGCCGCCAGGCTCCTCCGCCGCGCAGCCAGCTCGCCGCGGCTCTCCGCCCTAACCCGCCGCTGCGCCCACTCCTCAGCGACGTCCCGCCCGCCCGTTCCCCTTCATCGTCTCCACGCCGCCGCCGCGTCCTCCCCTTCAGGAATCACCGCCCGCCGCTTCTTGGCGTCGCAGTCCCCGGCGTCGGCCTCCAAGATCTCCGCGGACGAGACCCTGAGGCGGGTCATCGACTCCGAGATCGAATGCGTCGTCCAGTCGGAGGAGGGCTCCGCGCAGGTATCTTGGCTTATTCATTAACACCCCACCGGCATTTCTTTTCGTTGCTTCGCGATAATAGTTCGATTCCGTTCATTGGCGATACTCTTGGGTGTATGGTTACTGAAAGAAATACCTTCACACCCCATGTTTAGGAATTATTGGTAACAAAACGTAATTGAGGGTATTTTTTGCTGGTTACAATTTATAGCCAAAGCTGGAACGTTAGTAGGCTGCTTTAGCATAGTACTGATTTAAGCATGTTAGCCTTTTATGTGGTAATTAGTACTAGTTGCTATGCCTGCAATGGTTGCTCCGGCAGTAAACAACTAAACTCAGGGAATCTCTCATCCTGTTCCTCAAATTGCAAAGCTGGAACGTTAGTAGGCTGCTTCAGCATATAGCCAAAGCTGGAACGTTAGTAGGCTGCTTCAGCATAGTACTGATTTAAGCATGTTAGCCTTTTATGTGGTAAATTAGTAGTTGCTATGCCTGCAATTGCTCCGGCAGTAAACAACAAAACTCATGGAATCTCTCATCCCTGTTCCTCAAATTGCTGCCAGGAACTCTGTGTTACATTGCAGTCATGTCATTGGTCAATAATAGGGGATCCTAGATCAAGGAAAACATGGAACACTAAAAAAATTAAGATAGTGGCGGTGTCGTCAAAAGAAATTTTGCTATTATTCCAAGAATTAGTTTCGAGATCTTGCCCTCTGTTCGATGCTCCATCTCAAGCTAAGAGGTTCAGTGGTGACTTTGCTAGCTCAACAAAAAAAGCTGGCTCTTCAGATATTCAAGTACACACCTTCTGAGGGTTTACAAGTCAATTCGACATTAGTAGATGGATTTTGTGAAATTTGAAATATATGTTGTTTTTTACAAACGATTGTTTTTAATATTATGTTTTATGAATTGTTCTCTGAGCTCCATAAACTATATACTCTAATCTACTCCCTCCGTTCGGATTTAATCTACATTCTGGGTGCTTTTTTTGTTCGGATTTAATCTACATTCTAGGTAGTAAATGGTAGTACCTCATGATTACCGAGGTAATTAATCAAAAGGGTATTAAACCAGAACATAGGAAAAGAAAAAGACCCCAATCCCCGTGAGCCCATGGCCTCTCCTAGCTCACCGTCCCAACTTCCCAAATATTTAATCATAGCCATTAAACCTTCTTTTGCATGCATGCCATTTATTTTTTCTTTGGAAAAAGAGCAAGTACATGGTTTTATGTGTAAAGTAGTACTAATAAATGCATAGCTAAATTGTCTGAATTTTTCCAAGATGTAGATTAAATCCAAACGGAGGGAGTATATGGCAGTGTGATTAAATCTTATCACTGAGATGATTTAAAGATGTGTATTAGTGTATCATAGATTTTCTTTGTGGGGGTATCATAAGCTATGATGTCCCAGACTATACCTTGTTGTGCGTACCTAAATAATGTTTTGATTCTGTTGTCTGTTAATTTGCCGAAACGCTTTTGTCTTCTCCAAAAGAACATTTATGCTGTAAGCATTACCCTGACTTTTTTTAGAAATGACTTACCATAGTACTTGGTTTGAATTGTTTCTTAACAGCAAATTGATCCACCAGAACGCTTTTGTCTTCTCCAAAAGAACATTTATGCTGTAAGCATTACCCTGACTTTTTTTAGAAATGACTTACCATAGTACTTGGTTTGAATTGTTTCTTAACAGCAAATTGATCCACCAGAAGACTTCCCATTTGAGATAATCGATAACCCTGGTGATCAATCCATAGTTCTCAAAAGAGAGTTTGCAGGAGAAACTATTAAAGCTACTGTCTATACAAACTTTGATACTGAAGAAGATATGAACAATGATGACTCTGACACTGAGAACGATGAGGACTCGTTTAAGCCAGCAATTCAGATGGTTGTCACTGTTGAGAAACCAGAAGGCTCAATCCTGGAATTTGAGTGCAATTTTAATGATGATGAACTTGCAATTGAAAATATGAGGATGCTGAATCGTGACAGTAATGATAAGGAGAATTTATACGAGGGACCGCCATTTTCGTAAGTTACAGTTTTCTTACCTACGTTCTGCTGTTCCTTCAGTTTCAAGCATAATAAGCTCAAAGCCAGACCTACTGAATCATAAGAAAAGAAAATAACATACCTTTGAGGATCATTGGGCACAATCTTTTTGTTCTTTTTTCACGAAATAGCATAGTTTTGATATTTCATTCTTGTGTATTTCTCTGAATGCTGATCATTTGCCCTATGTTCTACTCCCTCCGTTCCACAATATAAGATAGCTTGCTAAAACGTTCTATGTTGTGAAACAGAGGTAGTATCTACTTAAATACCTAGATGACTACTGAGCTTCATTGCTACTTGCAACTTTCTTCTGACCTCTATTTCTTGTTGTTCTCTACAGGATTCTAGACGAGAGCTTGCAGAAGTCCTTGCACAGGTATCTTGAGGTCAGGGGGATCAAGCACTCACTGCATGACTGGCTGCATGAGTACATGATGGGGAAGGATGAGAAGGAGTACGTGGTTTGGTTGAAGAACATGAGAGAGTTCATTGGGAACTGAGTGCTACTCACTACCCTTCATTCTGTTTTAATAGAAATGAACATGCCTGGTGCTCTATGTCAAACCTATCGATCATAATTGTGCAATGCTTTGCCCAGTCGTATTTGGCGAACACCAAGCTGGCTTTATATTTTGCTGGACCTGTTAGCTGTAGAAAAGTTTCAGTATTTGTGATCATTCAATTTATGTGCCCTTAGCTGTGAGGATTTTAGAAGTACCAGTGACCTTTTCAGCTACAGAACCATGAAGGGGATGATTTGAGTATAACTGCATTTGGTCTTAATTTAAATAATTTACTGTGAATTTCGATTATACATTATGAGATAATGGAGTTAATGTTTACAATTTGTCATGTAGAAGCAAACAAAGCAACAATTAATATATAGTGTCCTTTATATTTAAATATAAAGGACACTATATAGTCTGACATGATGACACAATAACAAGAAGGGAATATGTTTGCATTTCTAGAAAGGAATAGTCTGACATAATGTCTTGAAGCAGCCAAATATTTTTTGGTTGGTTGTATTTCTGTGACCTTGGGATATCTGATTGTTTAAGCCAAACATGTGAGTTGATGGTCACTGGAGAACCTGGAACTTCAGAAATCAAAATCAGGTGTACTTCAGAGCTGTGTTAGCTATTTCGCATGTTGACTAGATGCGGATTGAAATGAGTGAACATACTAAACGTGTCTAGATACATGTAGATATACATGAATTTGGCAAAAGGATAAAACATATTATATTTAGGAACGGAGGAGGTATTCATTAGGCACTGTATGTGATTCTGTCAAGCATGCAATGTGCATGACATTGAGCTGGGTAAGTGCTCTTTGTGGTTGAAGTATCTGCTCCTGCTCCTCATCTGCATGGTTATTAGTATGCATGGAAAAATAGAGCAGCACGATAAATATCCCCTCGCGTCGCCCCCCCAGGCGGCGCCAGGGGCGACCACTCCCGCCGCCAGCTCCTCTCCACCGCCGGCCTCGGCGGTGGCGGCCCCCCTCCGCTGCCAAAAGGGTGGTCGGGGGGGGGGGGGGGGGTCTCTAGCTCAAGACGGAGAGGGGCCGCCCCGTGGGGGCGACGGCGGTCGAGACGGAGGACGCCGGGCCGGCGGGCCCGGATGGAGGCGGCGAAGGTGTGGGAGGTGGCGGCGAGAGCTGCGGGCGGCGGTGCAAGGCGCGAAGCGACCGTCGCCTGCAGCGGGGGTGGCGGCGCCTCAGATGGGCTTGGCGGGCTGCTGGGCCCGCCGGGCCCGGGCTCGGGGTCCCGTCGCTGCGCCGGCGAGGAGGAGGTGCCTGCGACGTTGGCTCTGTGCGGAGGTGGGCGTCCCGGCGGTGGGCCAGTCGTTGTGGGGCGGGTCGACGGCCTGTTGGGGTCGCCGCGTGAGGTGCGCAGGCGGGCGGCGAAGGTGGTTCTGGGTGCTTCGGTCTGGTGGTCGGCAACGTTGGAGTGATGCTCAGCAAGCCCTGTCCCATGGTCTTGATGATCTGCGGCCTTTTCTGATATGGAGGAGCTCCGGGCGAAAGCCCTGCACTGACCACGGTCAGTGCCGGTGACAATGGCGCTTCGGGCGTCATCTTCCTCCTTGGAGGTGTCACCGTGGACTCCATTTCCTCTCCGAAAATGGTCCGGGTTCTCCGGGTGAAAGCCTTGGCTCCGGTTGGTCGGAGCGGGCGACGGCGGCGTTTTCGTCGCTTCCCTCTTGGGGGCGTCGTCTTGGAGAACCAGCTGGTGTCTTTTGCGCGGAGCTCCTTTTGCGCCATGGTTTGGTGGACGTCGGGGCAGCGGCTCTGGATGGTGGTTGTGAGCCGAGGCGGCGGCCTTGGGAAGCGATGCAGCGACAACTCTATGGGGTAGTGTTGTTGCCCCACATGGCGTGGGCGACAATCTCGAGCTGTGAGGGCAGCGGGGTTGTCGGCTCGGTCAACGCACCCCTGTGGGGGTGGTCTGGCAGTATGTCGAGGCGGCGGCCTCTGATGTGGTGCGGCGGCCATGGTCTGCGGGCAGTTGCTCTGTGCAGTTTGGGCTGCGGGCAGCTAGGCCGTGCGGCGTTGCAGCTGGGGCGCGAGCGGTGGCATGTCGGGGCGGCGGCCCTGGAAGGTGGTTCAGGTGGATTGCGCAGGGCGTGACAGAGAGGTGGATGTCGGGGCGGCGGCCCCGAGGTGTTCGCGTTGAGGCTTCTGTGGCGACGATGATGATGATGTGCGATGTCGGAGACGTGGCTGTGGCTGCGGTAGTCGGTTCTTCTCCGGCGTGTCCTTGGGGTTGCCTCGGCGTGTTTTGTTGCTGAGAAGTCGAAGCTGCTGTGGTGGGTTCCCGGTGGTGTACGATGACTGGCGGCAGATGTTCCTTTCGGCGGGTTTCCACGGCGCCAGCCTGCCTGGTTCTCTGTTCTTAGCTCTTCATCGGACTCGAAGCTGCGCTGTCTTGTCGCAGGGGGCTGTGTGGCACGGATCTTCTTTTGGCTCCACACGGCCACGACAGTGTGGGTTGGCTTGACGACTGTCTGCGGCGAAGTCGGAGTCGCTTGCTCGGAGTTTCGGGTTGGCGGCATGCCCCCCCAGGGGAGATCTGATGACGATGACGCCTTCGTGCGGTCTCGACGAGGCCCTCTCTTGAGCGGCGTGTGGGGTTTTCTTTTTTGGTGCCGCTCAGCGGTTGTGTTGGTTTTCGCCGGGTTTGGCCAGCGAGTGGTGCGTTGTGTTATACGGTTTTTGGCCGGTTTTCCTTATAAACTGTCCAACTCTTTTTCGGCTTAATCAATAGATTGTCTTAGTTTCGAAAAAAAAAAGTATGCATGGAAGACTAGAAATCCTTGCAATGGCAGAGAGGGCGCCAGAAAATCAGCTCCCCTGAGATGCCAGTTCTGCTGGCCTTTCTTAGATAGTACGTGGGACTTGAGAGCCTGGTAAGATCTCGAAGACATGGTCCTAATTATCGTCCCCGTGGCATGCTAAAGTGCTATTCAAGTGAGCTTAGAGACGACCAACAGCGTGCAGTGTACATCCATTCGCAACTGGCGAAAAATCCGAGAAAAGTATAATCAAATTGTTCCAAAAAAATCCAAAATATTTGCAGAACAAACACAGTTCCCCAAGTCCACCTTCAATTTTCCAGCTCGTTTGCATAAAAAAATAGGAGAAAAACACGTACTCCCTCCGATCCGTATTAATGGTCTCAACATTGTCTAGATACGGATGCATCTAGTCTAAACACTTAACTAGATACATCCGTATCTAGATAAAGTTGAGTCCATTAATATGGATCGGAGGTTGTATGAACTTGTTGCGTCAAATTATTGGCTGCAAGTCCCAGTTGTTGAGAAAATCAGAAAACAATTATAGAAATATAAACTTAATCCCCCGGTTGAGATTCATTAGACGCCGTGACATCAACTCGTCCACATCGCTCTGATAACAGAAATTGGCTCATCGCATCGGACAACATGAATGCACCCGTGCCTCTGGTCAAATAGATTAGATAAAGTATACGTCGTCGACATCCTGTCCCTGAAGAAAGATTAAGAAAATGTCAAAGACAAAGCGCCGGATTGGGGTGAGCATGTTTTTATGCGGAGAGATAATGCATATAAAACGTGGGCCAATCCTTATCTGCACTTATTTTGCCGTTCAATTGCTTTTGTTTATTCGTACGGATCCACAACGAAAACAAAAAAGAAGTGGCTTCCCGGAGCCGTCGTCCCTGTGGTTGCAAACGGGAGAGTGAGCGTTACGGTTGAGGACCTGTCACCTCTTGTTGACAGGAGTGGAGCCGCTTCGCGGCGTTGTATGTGTCGCTTGACACTCCTTCTATGTGTTTAATACAACCCCTAGGGATGTATTTTTAGAAAAAAAACAAAAAAGAAGGCACGGAGCAGCTGAGAGGCGAAGGACGTGGAAAACTAGCTGGACGACCGTTTGTTCTATTTGCCGTGATCACGCGAATGAGTCATAATAATTCGAAGTATCTCGTACTTGCATTGTCTAGTGAGGGAAAGCCTCGGCGTCAGCTCGATCTTGCGTCATCATTTTATTGGTTCCTTTCACATAACAAACGCAACGTGTAGCTCTTTCAATACAAGGGATGGGTTATTTTGCTTTTTGAAACAAAAAAAAAGTTTCAGAAAAAGGATGAAGTCTATCCAAACCAGGTAAAGGAAGCCACCATTTAAATCTCATATGAAACACCGTTTAGGATCCCTACACACACCAAAAAATTACCATCTACTCATTTAGCATAACCACAATTGCAAATATATATTTTTGGACAAATATCTTAATTTTTCTCTTAAGCTCTGACACGTTTAGAAATAAAATAAAGGCGAATAAGCATTACCTATCGTGACCTAGTAAATAAAATACTCACCGACATCAATATGTCATTGTTTTGGATGTATAGAACATGAATTGATCATATGCGATGTTCTCATAGCTTGTAAATAATAGTGCATAAAATTGTCAAAGTCAACTATTGCTCAATCTTCTAACAATTATCATTCGGGTCATTGGCATAGTTTTCAAAATAAAACTTTTGCCACCAGTTTCTATCGTAATATATTTGCAAATTTTCAACAACAAAATGTATAATGCCACATAGATCTACATATTATCTTCAGAGTTTCAATCCAAATATTGTTAAAAATATTGACAGCCGAAGTTACAAAGTTTGACTCTACCTGGCCAAAGTGAGGATTTTTATGCAATCACAGTACAACAGGTAGAATGGACATGAGACATGATATCCATGTGTGCTATAGCAATTCATATAAAAGGTTCCTCTAGTTCAAAACAGTCTAATCATTTGTAGCTGAATGTAACACTAGTTCGAGAATGTTGTGTCATGGACATAAAAGTTCTACACTATCCAATATAAATAGTTATAGTATTTTTGAAAGTTGGGCATAGAAAATGAAGTTACAATACCATTTTATCATATGCTACAACATAAACAGTCATTCCTAAAACAAGTTCAAGTTTTCGGAGAAAATCATAACTTTAAGGGGTAGTATGATATAAACTTGAATGCATCATAACTCTAGGTGGGGTTATGTTCTGAAGACTCCTGTCAGGATATGGTTAGAATGGATCACAAACCTCACGTACAGTTTAAAATGTTTATAAGCTATTACATTTGAATATCTATTTATTTTTGCAACCAACAACTTCATATCACCATAACATTTTTGTTGCACGTTGTCCGAATCAAGCAATTACCAAGGCCTACCAATCAATGGCGGAGCTTGGCAAAGAAGTCTGGGGAGGGGGGGGGGGGGGGGGGGGCAAAATAGAGAACAAAAAGATTTGGGGTGACAAAAAGATTGTACTTTCTTGTATCCAAGTGCCGAGAAAAAAAATCCTTCACTAATTCTCCAAAGTCTGGGGCGGTGCCCCCCCCCCCCCACCACACACATACACATAGCTCCAGCAATGCTACCAATGTCACTCGAGTGGGATGTTGGGTTTCCACAACATCCCCGCACCCTAGATAGCATGGATGGACAAGATTGTCATTATATTACGGTGGACGCTTCAAAATCCCATGTTTCTTTTAGGATGGTTTTACATGGTAAGGGTGTATCGTCACTAGCATAACCTGATCACTTTTCCATTGTAGTGGTAGAGAGGTATGAAAGTAGATGAAAAAGGAGATGAATATGGGTGGAATTAATAAGATGATCACTATATAGGAAAAACAAGACAACTTGAATGTTGAAGTGGCAACCAACCACAAATAAAAATGACAATTTATTACTTCTCTGAGGAATTAACTACACATGACAATACATTTAGACACTATCTTGAAACCCTTGAGGATGAGTAAAGTACATTTTGCCTGTTGAGGGCCGGTTTGGAACGCAGGATATGAAAAACAGAGGAATAGGAAAAATGCAGGATCGGGAAAGGAATGCAAGTGGAAAACATAGGAATACAAAACACAGGAAAGGATCACACAAACTTGTTTGGAACGCAGGAAAAGAAACCACAGGAAAATCCATTACCTTTAAGCCACCTAGCTTACCGACAAGAATTTAATAGTGCAGCTTTTGAGTTAATGGAATCTTTACAAGCTGTGGCGTGCTTGATTTGCCTCATTCCTGCCATAGGAAAGAAAAAAAGAGGTCGAAGCCAATGTTTCGTTTCCTGTGATTTTCCTGTGAATGCTACATCGAAGGAAAAAATTCTTCACTTTTCCTACGACCTAATCCTCGTTCCAAACGACGCTACAGTGTCCATTCCTACAGGAACCGGAATCCTATACTTTTCCTGTAAAATTCCTTCAAACCAAACGGGCCCTGAGTTTACCGTATAAACATTAAGGCCCTCTTTGGAACACAGGAAGTAAAAATGTAAGAATAGGAAAAACGCGGGAATTGAGGTGTCATGTTTCCTCAATTCCTACAGGAACTAAAGCACATGAAAATTTCCAAAGTGTCGTTTGGATGTCACGCAGGAAAAATACATGAATTGTAGAAATGGGAAGATGAAAACATGAGGTGAGACCTCATGTTTGTTTTCCTCCAAAATTCCTATGGAATAACTTATGCCATAGGAATTTCAAAGGAATCTGAGATTACTATTCCTTTGTTCCAAACGGCACCAGGGGAAAGTTTCCTGTAGGAATCCTATCCTCCAAAATTCCTATGAGTTTCCTTTGTTCCAAAGGGGCCTAAATAGAAAATTCGTTTTTGTTATGATGTAGGAGAATTTTATATCTCATTCCCACTACAGAAAGTGAGTTATTAATTTTGAAATATTGCATGCATCATATTTTATAAAAAAAACCTTTTTCCCATATTAGTTTAAAAAACTACCAAAAATGGTCTACTTTTTTGACATATAAAGTATTTGCCATTCTTTAGAACATGTGTTTAAAAGATCCCACGAAACAATGATGCCACTCAAGACATTGTTACATAAGCGGCGTTAAAAATGAAGATGTCGAGTATGCCAATCAACACACATACTTCTATAATCAGTTGTTTGCCTTTGAGGAAAAGAAAGGCGCTCAGTCGTCTAATTAGATAGAAGGAAACACAGTTTTACAAAAAAAATGTGCATGTGATTAACCAGAAATCAAACAACCCGGCCGGAGTAACTACTTTGTTAGCCCTAGATGACTTGTGGGAGTTGTGATGCATATTCATATGGAGTATGTGCTCACATGTAAGCCGCCTCACGGGAAAAATTCATTGTCTGTAAATCCTTAACGTTTGTAACATCTTCCGATATAATGAAATTTTGTGTCCCCTATGTTAATTTTGGCTTCTTCTTCTTCTTCATTGATTATTGCTTGTCGTGTATAACATGTTCTACTGAATCGCCGATGCTCCCATTTATCCAAAAGGCGAGTGGGTCATCACACCAAGAGTTAAAAGATCAGGATGGCACGATAGAAATCTTAAGTTGTTCGTCTTTTATTAGACCTAGTGGGTGGTGGATCTATAAGGAAACCCTAGAGGAATTCTATTGCCCTTCAAAATACTTAGAGGCCAGGTCATGTTATGTAAAACATGTAAGAGGATATTGATCACAAGAAATGCAACATAAAAATATGGTAGGATGAAGAGAAAAACAAGTCCTACATTTAGACGGCAAGGATCCAATGTCGTAGAAGCTGTGAGAGGCTGGTCCAAGAGCATCAATTAAGCCTTGCTTGCTAAGTAATTTTATCAAAATTGTGTGCCGTCATCATTGATACCGTATAAGTCTTTGCAGATTTCGTTTACTTCAATTTCACTACCCAGCACGTTGGAATCGTATCTCCCAAATTCCGGTTGAATTCCGAGGCCGTTGGCTGTGGCATGCAGGCAGGCGCAATGGAGTAAACATTGTTTCTTGTCCTTTAACCTCACGTCTGTACTCCTCCGGAATTTCTCCTGTTCCACCGCTTGCGTGCAGCTCGATCGACTAGCGCGGTATAGTGGCAACTGGCAAAGTCAGAGTTCAGAGATAGCAGCGGCACGCACTAGCGGACGGGAACGAAAGTGACCATGCCGTCGTCGAACTCGGAGGCCGCTGCGTTTACCATTTTTTCAGGGAGAAAAGGAAGGGTCGCCGTCGCAGACTCGCCGTCGAAGAGTAGATCATTTCTCTAGTCAACCTCGACGTTGTACTTCCATGTACCGTATCGAATTTCTGGTTCAGAGATAGCAGCGGCACGCACGACCGGACGGGACGAAGAAACCGTAATAACGTCCTCCGCAGAGCAAAAGGAAAAAAAATACAAAACATATCTTGAACTTGTAGGTAAAATCAAAATCAAACCTTGAACTTTGAATCCCAAAAATTGGCACTATGAACTAGTATCAAATACCGATCTATTTCAACCCTAAATATGTTTGCTTTGTTGAGAAAGCAATGAACCAGACCAGAATAATATGCTGCTCCCATTAAAAATATAGACCCACCGAGCAGGGATTTGATCAGTACGAACCGGTATTTGCCTCATCTTCTCCCGATGAATTCGTCTTCTATCTCGATCCAGCGCACGGG
This sequence comes from Poa pratensis, assembly GCA_947311845.1. NCBI lineage: Eukaryota > Viridiplantae > Streptophyta > Magnoliopsida > Poales > Poaceae > Poa > Poa pratensis. The sequence goes on along the minus strand of CAMZMU010000094.1, from coordinate 25,692,361 downwards.
ATGGTGCGGGAACCACTCGTCGCCGACAGAAGGCGGCACAGCTAGGTCGGATATTGAAAGAGGCGACATCCCCGAGGCCCGTCGCGTCCGAAGAGGGTATTGGCGCGGACGGGGATGGTTTCTGTGAGCTGCTCCAAACCCCGCCTCCTCGAATCGATCTCGCAAACCTTCCCTCGATCTTCTAGTGAGCTGGGATGAGTCAATGGATCTCGTGCGTGTCAGTTATGCTCGCGATGGGAGGCGCCGCCGCAGCTGCAGGGGATGCCACCACTGCTTGAGATCGGAGTCTTCGTTGGTGATACTGCGCGGGTGAGGCCCTCGCTCGTTGATCTGTTGTTGCAGTGCTTCTTCCTGGCCATCGTGAGCGCCTACCACCGACCGAAGTGCACCGCCATCCGCCGACCAAGCTATGGCATCCCCCTACTCGCGCCAGATGGTTGTTGTTCTGGACTGCCCGGACTTTAGCTACAGCCCCCCTACTCGTCACTACGGGATTAGAGAGAAATTTACTTGGGAGAGAGATGTGGAGGTGGAAGGTGTATATGACAGGTAGGCTTTCTTTGTCAGCAACGGATTATTCAATTTTAAGATTATTTATTTTTCACGCACCAAAATAGGGTTGAAAATAAACCAGGATTTGATAGTACTGCCAATTTCAATTTAAAGTTCCGTTTTTAATGTAGTTTTTGTTTACGAGTTTATTAATGTTTGTTTTGTACTCCACTTTTCCCTACGAAAAAACCAAACGAGCTCTGTGCCGACTGACGGGGCGTGAAATTCGAAAAACACGTGGACGGAAGCATGTTTATCTTGAGACCGGCACCAGGCAGGAATCGGCTTTAAAAGAAAGGCCGTGGCCCATCGGAATCACCGGCAAGCACCGCACATCCGACGGCCGACGACAAGCAGCACAAGGAAGCACTTTGGCATCTTGCCGGACGAATCCTCCCGCTCCTGCCGCGGAGCCTGAGCGTCCGTGAGCAAGAAGAACAAACACCTGCCTCGGTCGACGAAGCGGCGGTGACCAGGAGCTTCTTCTTCTTCCTCCCGCCCGCTGAGCCGTCTCACTCCCGCCCGGGTCCGCGACATGGGCGCGAATGGCACGCGGAGCGAGGCGGCGGCGTGGGAGGAGGAGGACAGGCCCGAGGGGGAGGCGATGATGTTCCGGCGGACCAACTACTCGCTGCCGCGGACCATAGCGGCGCTCGCGCTCTGGCTGGGGGGAATCCACTTCAACGTCCTCCTCATCCTCGCCTCGCTCTTCCTCTTCCCGCTCCGCGTCGCCGCCCTGTGCGTCCAATTCCCCCCTTCCTTTCCAGTGATTCTTCTTTTCTGATTGCTCAAAAGATACGCCTTTTTTCTTTCTTGGAGGCAAAAGAGCATTTTTTTCTCCTCCGATTGTTTTATTCTTCTGCTGCTCATGTCCACGTCTTCTGATTCTCGATGCAGGGTGGTGGCATTGCAGCTCATCTTCATGATCATCCCGCTCAACGGCGACGACAAATGGGGCCGCAAAATCGGCAGGTTCGTTTCCCTCTACCGTCTTCCTTTCTGGTATTCCTATTAGCTAGAATTTTCGAATTGATGGGTTGCTTGCGTTGCTGTCCAGGTTCATATGCAGGTACGCGATGGTGTATTTCCCGATTAGCTTGCATGTGGAGGACTACAAGGCCTTCGATCCCACCAGGGCGTACGGTGAGTTCCCCTTAAATCCGTTTCTGTTTATGGATGCTTTGATCATCATATCTAGCTCGGCTAGATTCCCTGGGCTAATTCGGTGGCGGTCCAACCTCCTTTTTTTTTGCTGACCATATCAAAAGGGAAAGAACAGAGTTAGGAAATTGAGTTTTTTTTTGAGGGAAATTGAGTTTGTGCTCTCTGTGTATTTGCAGTGTTCGGCTACGAGCCACATTCTGTGCTGCCCATCGGTTGTGCAGCTCTTGCTGATCATGTCGGGTTTATGCCTCTGCCTAAACTCAAAGTCCTCGCGAGCAGTGCAGTAAGGCCCCTGAATTTCCTTGGAGCATAGTGTCACTGATTCCTTGAATTCCACGGCCCTGTTCCTTACTCTGTTCATGGTTCGCTTGTGCTAGGTGTTCTACACCCCCTTCCTCAGGCAAATATGGACATGGTTAGGACTGATCGCTGCAACTAGGAAGAATTTCTACTCCTACCTTGCAGCTGGTTATAGTTGCGTCGTAGTGCCTGGAGGTATACAGGAGATTCTTCATATGGACCATGACTCCGAGGTTTGTGCTTATCTCCTGTCAATGACTTGCTCTGTTGTGTATCGTTCTTACCCGAGGAGCATTGACTTTCGAGTTAAAATAATCTTATTTATCACTCATCCTAAGTTAAGTTTATCAACTATGCGTGGAGGTCTAATCCGTCCGTGTTTTGCAGGTTGCTTTCCTTAAATCGAGGAAAGGGTTTGTCAAGATAGCTATGCAGTCTGGCTGCCCTTTAGTCCCTGTCTTCTGCTTCGGACAGGTAGCAAGATTGTGTTAGTTTGTGATATCTTACATTTGATTGCTTAAACTGTAAATGTCGAAAGCAAACTAGCAGGAAATTCAGTTTCACGAGCTTAAAGCATCTGCCACTTGCACTAGGAAGCTATGGATTACTATTGCTGATTATTTGTTGTCTCTGCTCAGAGCAAGGCTTACAGGTGGTGGAGGCCCGGAGGCAAATTGTTTGTCAACATTGCTAGATTGCTTAAATTTACTCCTATTTTCTTCTGGGGAATATACGGGTAATATCCTGCTTCTTGGACAAGATAATTGGAATACACATTGATGTGTTTAATTTCATATCTTCCTATCATTGGTTAATATAGTTCTCTTGGCCTACTGGCACATCTCAATGCAGGACGCCGATCCCTTTGTCGACATCTATGCATGTGGTTGTTGGTAGACCCATTGAGCTGAAGAAAAATCCTCTGCCTACCATTGATGAGGTGAAACACATAATGATGTTACTGCTGTCAGAAACAATTTTGTCGATCTATTGCAAAACTAGTAGATAAAATATAAGTTGTTTACTCATAGGACTATCTGAAAGTTCATCTCTGCACATTTCACCTGACCTTGACAAAAACCTGCACTTCTTCCACTGAAATTAAGCCCTCCATGAAATGGAAGCGCTAAATGAAACCAACACTGACACAATATTATCTCAATACCCAGAAAAACATGCTTGCATATTGCTTTATTCCTTTTCAGTTTCCTGAGAGCAAGTTTTTTGGCTGTCGACAGATAAACGAAGTTCACGGACAATTCGTGGGTGCCTTGCAAGATTTGTTTGAGAAATACAAGACCAAAGCTGGCTACCCGAGCCTCCATCTGAGAGTCCTATAATATTTTCTTGCGGAAAGAAGAATCATGTAGTATCGCAGTGGTAAAGCTCAAGTTTAGGCATCAAGAATTATGGCTCTGCACTAGGCTGTTACAGCAATTCAACGACACTTGTGGTGTGTTTCGATCATTGTGCGAAACTCTTGTAGTTCTGTTGGGTTGTTGTGCGGCCGTTATGTAGCTACGGGCACGTGCTGATGATCGACCATACGGCGCCTCTGATGTAAAAGAATTGCCACTGATTGGTTGCTTCATAAGTAAAGCCTTATACAGGTGCAGATGCTTCGGAGGAAATCTAAGTTCTTTCTTTGCTTTTAGCTTTGGTTGACTCCTAATCTGCAATAAAGGTGTGACGTGCACGCATTTGATGGACCGTCCGCCACATATACATTGAATATGTCAGCATGCTATATTATGTGATCGTCTTAAGATTTCTACTAAAAAAAGACATGGAAAAAGTCACGAAGAACTGGCATTAGAGGAGTAAATCTATTTAGAAAAACTAGAGGAACAATAGAGAACCGTAAGTTTTTTATGAAATTTTAGTACTCTGTGCATTGAAATAACAAATTGAAATAAAAATAATATGATTCAACCTCAAACCCTTTTAAATATAGCAGATAATAGTGGAGCTCGAAAATTGATGTCTTTCCCCTCTACAAATGCTCGGGACGATTTTGTAAAACATTCCCTCCGCCGAAATTGAACAGGTGGCCTTCCTTTCGAAATTAGCTTCTCCGGTCGCTGCTGTGAACGTGTGATTCAACTTCTCTTATTCCACGCCGCCGAAGGCAAGCATGTCCCGCTTTTTTACGTGAGGTTGTTTATTTCTTGACATGTTCATCGTATTTTGCCTTTTACATTCTTATCTCTTGCTCATACGGTTGTGCGCATCCTAGATATATAGAGACCGAGTGTCAATTCTTGTTGTTTGTATCGGCTTGATACAAACGTATGAAATAAAAGCGCCATTCGATGAAAAAAGTTGCACCTTTAGCTCGCTGACGCCGCCATGGCAAGCGCAGGATGTGGATGACTACTTTTTTTTCCGAGAATAAGCATAACATGTGTATCATCATACATCAAGAGTCGATGAAGAAACCGACACAGTACTCTTAGTTTTTTTTTTTTTTTTTGCACAACATGAGGTGCCGGAGGCGCCAAACTTTTTCATTCAACTCAGTTGCAAAATACAGCATGTAGTACAAAACCCTGTAACACAGCAGATTGTAAAACTGAAGCCACAGGGCATTGGCCAGCAACATGAGCTGAAGAAATACAGTCAAAGATAGGCTGTTCTAGGCGACGCCTAAGAGCCTGTTTTGCACAATTATGTGCTACCCCATTCAAGTCCCTTTTGATATGATAAATCCGTAAACAAGACTGAGAGGTAGTATCAAGAAAATCTGCTACAGTACTTCTGGAATCCCATCGTAGCAATGGATGATCAAGTCTCCTGGTTGCAGCCACCTTGGCAAGCACTTGGTTATCTGAAAGATAGGATGGTCTGGTGATGTTCAGTGTGCGCACCAAAGTTGCTGCCAGCAACAAAGCCATTGCCTCGGCATGGAAAGCTGAAGAAGCAAGCGGTGCCGAGGCCTGAATCATAAGAGAGCAGTGCTTGCCTCTTAAATTAGTTTGAATATAGATGCCGATCCCTGTAGCCTCCGGACCCGAATCACCTGGAATGTCCCTGCAATTCCAAGAGGCATCAAAGAAGACAACATCTCCAGGAATCACTCTAATAGAGGTAATGGTGGATCCTTGGAGAGGAGCATCCCGCTCTGGCCAAGTGGTCTGTTGTTCCTTCCCCTGCATATTGAACTTAGCAATATCACATAGCTCAAGATTTTGAGAAAGAACAGTAGCATTTATACTGATTTGGTAAGGTTCACTCGACCTCCTTTGAAAGAGCTCATCGTTCCTTGACTTCCAAATGCACCACATAAAGTTAAGGATATTAGGCAAGGTGGCATGAGGATGGTTCATATTTAATAATTTCAAAATGATTTGAGTAACCGAATTGCAATTCTGAACTATGAGCTCAGTTCGAATGAACCAAGGGTATAAAAACCAGGCTGCTTTAACAAATGGGCAAGTGAAGAATAAGTGGGTATCGTTTTCCTCCAGTCCACACCTGCAACATAGCTTACCAATATGTTTTGAGAATCTACCAGCTCTGGCTCCTGTCGGAAGCGCCCTGCGAAGGAAACGCCACGCAAAAGTCTGTATTCTAGGAATGATAGATTTGCTTTTCCACACCTGATTCAGAAGCTGCTTCGTTGTTGGAGAAGGTTGGCTTGGTTTGTCTTCACCAGCTTCGTATATATCCTGCAAACAAGCATAATATGCACTCTTGGCGTGGCAAGTGTCATTTGTTGTTAGCTTCCAACATAGAAAATCTTGGTCTTGAGAATTAATAATGGGGGTCTGTTTTATGACTTGGGCTGTAGCAGGAGTGAACAGAAGATCAATCAGATGCTCATTCCATTGTTTTTGGTTTTGAAGCCAGAGATCGCTCACAAGGGTAGGGTAAACAAATCCTGGTGTCTGAACAATCAGATTGTCGTAGATAGAAGCATAAGAAGCAAACCAGGGCGTACTCCAAATAGAAACGTTACCTTGTGTCAGCTGAATAAAAGAATGGGCCTTGAGAATGTGGAGGATTTTTAGGACAGAAGCCCAAAAAGCTGATTTAGGAACGTTGGGTTTAGGGCGCCAGATGGACGAATCAGGGAAGTACTTTGCCTTGAGAACTTTGTGAAGATGGTCATCAGGGTTTTGAGCTACTTGCCAAGCTGCCATGAGGATCAAACTTTGGTTAACAGCTTGTAAATTCCTAATGCCCAGACCACCTTCTTTTTTCGATGTACAAATGTCTTTCCAGGCTCTAAGGCATAAGCTGCGAGTGGATTCCTCCCTAATACCTGTCCACCAAAAGGTTCTGATGATGGCTGTCAGCTTTGCGATGAATTTCTTCGAAAACAGGATGTTTGACATATAATAAACGAGAATCGAAGAAAAGACCGATTGGATGAGTTGGAGACGGGCAGCATGAGAAAGTTTATCAGCTTTGTAGGTACTAAGCTTCGATTTGAATTTTTCAAGGACAAAATTATAGGCAGATGCTCTATTTTTTGCCGGGAGAATGAGAGGATGTCCCAGATGAGAAAAAGATTCATCAATGTTTGGTACTGGGAAAATGTTCTTGATCGCATCCGCTGTATAGCTGGTGACATGCTTGCTAAAAATGATGCCTGATTTTGCCCAATTAGGAGTTTGTCCAGACCTAGAGCAGAAGTCTTGAAGGATTTGTTTCATGACTAAAGCCTCTTGTATTGAAGCCTTGCCACAAATGAGGAGATCATCCGCGAACAAAAGGGAATGAATACTAGGGCAATTCGATCCAAGATTGACTCCTTCCAAAGAGCTACTGGACATGGCTTCTTGAAGCGCAAGCGATAATTCATTAATCGCAAGGACGAAAAGATAAGGGAGAGAGGGCATCCTTGTCTTATACCTCTCTCGCTTCGGAATCTCGCATATGGTTGTCCATTAATAATAACCGAGAAAGTGGGTGAAGAAATGCATGCATGGATTAGGTTGATGAAATGTGCATGCAGTCCTTTACGTGAAAGAGCTGTGACGATGAAGTTCCATTCTAGACGGTCAAAAGCTTTGGCTAGGTCTATCTTCAGCATGAAAGACTGGTGCTTCCAGGACTTGAGAGCAAAAGAATGGGTAATCTCCTGGGCAATGATAATGTTATTGCTTATACGACGCCCTTCGATAAAAGCCTGCTGAGAGGAATGGATGTAGTCTGGGAGGTGAGATTTGAGTCTATTCGCAAGGGTTTTGGCAATGAGTTTATAGACCACATTACACAGGCTAATCGGTCTATAGTCAGCTGGCACGAGGGAGACAAGTTTTTTCGGAATCAAAACAATATGTGTGTCATTAATATGAGCAGGCATGATACCAGTGTGAAAGAAAGAATGTACCAACTCTGTGACATCATCTCCAATCCAGCTCCAAGTGGCGAGGTAGAACTCGACGTTGAATCCATCTGGCCCCGGCGAAGCATTTCTCTTCATCTCATTTAGGGTCTCCCAAAGCTCTTTCTTGTCTGGCACAGAGTAAGTTTGATCCTGACTGTTCAGAGGGAGCTGCGAGGTAATGTAGGGCCTGCCAAAATTACTGTTGGGAGAAGCAAAGATATGCCTAAAATAGTTTACGAAGGTATTGCTAATCTGCTTAGGCATATGATGAATAATATTATTCTCATCCTTGATGGAGACGATCGTGTTTCTTCTCTTCCGCTTGAGAATTGCCCTATGAAAGAAGGATGTGTTCCTATCCCCATCTTTGGCCCACTGCTTCTTGGCTCTCTGCATGTAATGATCAGTTAATTTGGTCAAGTTCTGTTCATACCTCACAGCCAGTGAGTGCTCGAGCGCCTGATCTGCATGTGGGCTGGTTGCATCTGCAGACGTTTGATTGTTCTTCCAAATCATTAATTTCCTGTTGCAAGGGCTTCTTTTTCCTGCACCAAACCTTAAGTTCTCCAGCCAGGTTGTTAGTTCTTTGAAAGAAAGGTTTTTGCACCGTTTTAGACCAAGCAATTTTTGCATATGCATGAAAATCTTGTTCTTTCAGCCACCAGTTCTCAAATTTGAAGTTTCGCTTAACTATACGAATAGGACCATCGGTAGATAATAAAATGGGCGCATGATCACTGATAGTATGCATCAATGGCAAGTTGTAAACATTAGATACAGGAAAAGAGGCACACCAATCAGCATTAACTAGACAACGATCCAGGCGTTCATAAGAGGACGAGAAGAGAAACGTCTGTTAGTCCAAGTATAAGCCGGTCCACTGAATCCCAGATCAAAAAACCCACACATCTTGATTAGAGAATGGAAAGCATTGACACGAGAACGATTAGTAACGGGGGTGCTCTTGTCCATATCATATAAAAGATCATTCATGTCTCCCAAACAAAGCATCGGCAGGTTACAATTATCATACACAAATTTAGCAATCTGCTCCCAGATGAGGTTAGTTTGCCGATGATAAGGATCACCATAAATACAAATGAGACCAAAACGCTGATTAGTAGCTCTAATAGTCACCATGGCTAAGATGAGATAAAAACTACTACTGTGTACAACAACTTGAACTTCATCAGACCACATCAACCAGAGCCCTCCCGACCGACGGCGCGAGGGAACAACAAAACTATCATGCATATTAAACCTAGTACACAGAGCAGCCGATTTGAATTTAGAGGATTTAATCTCTGAGACGAAAATTAACTGCCTTCATGTAATCGATGATGCGGGCAAGATGACACATTTTGGAACTATGAAGGTCCATGCCCGTACCTTGGCAATTCCATCCCAGGGCCTTCATAGTGCCGGCGGAGAAGAGATTAGCTGAGAGATGGTTGAGCGCAGCAACCGAGTTCTCCGCAGGTTCTGGTAGCCAAGACCTGGACTCGCTTCCCGTACAGTACAGCTCTGGCGACCCGGGCTTAAAACTCCAGCAGCCGGCAGGGATCTTGACTCAATCCAGCGGAATCGGAGGTCACAGGGAAAGAAATCAAGCGGAAGGAGAGATCGAGGGATTGGGAAAGGATGAGGAAGAAGTAAGGTGTATTACGGCATTTCGCCAGTCGCCACGGAGGCAGTCGCCACCGACACAGTACTCTTAGTTTTTTTTTTGAACAAAGATCGGTCCCGAAGGACCGAGAGACACTGCATTAAACGGCGGTGGAGTTACATATTACAAAGAGGACTTTAAAGAAACAAGAAATTACAAACAAGCCCTCATAAAGTGCAAAAAGGACCCTAGAATAGAAAAGCAAAACGCGATCAAGTCCTTGTTCATGTCCTTCTCCACCAAGCTTGGATCGAAGCCTCGAAGCACGGCCATCCGCGTCGTCGCCGGGGACAAGGCCACTTGGGACGGAGCAGACGGGGCACGCCGCGCTGAAGCTGCAGGAGGGCCTCCCATTTGGCATAGCGGCCGGGAGGTTTGAGTAGAGGTGACGCCGGCAGACCGGCGACAGAGCTCGGAGCAGCCGCCCTTCGGCTATAGGAGTCGGCGGCAGAGCAGCCCGAGGCCGACGAGACACCGCCGATGAAGAGCTCCAAGAAGCAGTGTCGATCTCCTCCTCATCCCCTCTTCTTCCTCCACCATGGAGGTCTGAAAAGGAAGGAGAAAGAGAAGCAAAATCCCCCAGATCTTGAGGACGAACGAGCTTTATTTCCAGAGCTATGGCCGCAGATCCTCTAGCCTTGTTGAGCTCCGACCACCGGAGCATCATCAGCAGGAGGACGAGGCCAACGTCCTAGGCGCCGCTCGGAAGCACCCAGAACGAGCTCAGACTCGGCATCACGCCAAACTCCACAAGGGCAAACCTAAACCTAAACCTACCACTACTCTGTACAACCCGTGCTGCGCATCCTTCTCGCCGCCGGCCGGCCGTGCTGCCGGAGAAGAGGGAGGAGTGAGTCGGGAACCCTACATCGACTCTCAACGGGGGCGGAGCTTACGAGCAGAGTAGAGGGAGGGGAAAGGGGGGTTACCGGGCGCGATACGGGTGTACTCTTAGTTATGCTCCTCGTTGAAATATGAGGCTCCCCTCGCGTTGCTCCCCAGGTGGCCGACGATACGGGCGAAAAATTGTGCTACCGCAGATTCCCCATCTGGATCTCGGGTTCTCCAGTGCTCGTGTGGTGGCTGACCGACTCGTGGGGGCAACGGCTTTTTTTTACCGTGATGGGGGCAACGGGTGTAGGGAGGCCAAATCGCCCGACTCGGGTCGGGGAGGTGGGTACGGCCTCTCGTTGGCGTCTGTGGCATGTTGGTAAGGCGCCAAGGCCGGAGGTCGTGCTTAGCGCAAGGTTGCGGGGCCACCTTGGTGCCGGGGACATTTGTGCAGATATATTGGGGCGCGGCGTCTCATCGAGGTGCGATGGCCTGAGTGGAGGTCCATGTCTTGTAGGTTGCTTCATGGTATAAAAATCTTTATTTGAAAATATTATGGTTCTTGCAAAGTTTTTAGAAAAAACTTTTTTAATGCAGATGTAAGTAATTTGAGATTATTGCATATGATGGGGAGTATATAAAATAATGTCCATGATTCATCAATCACAAATATTTCAACTAACCGATTTTATTGTATATCAAAGTCCCAAAGTACCCTCATGTGCAATACTGATAAGAATTGCACAATTTATCTTCTCTTTGTGATACTCATTGTCTTTCTGAAAGAAGTCCAACTATGGTTTATTCTATAATTACTAGTTGTGATGTTTTTTGTTCCTTAAATTCATTACTATATAGTAAAATAAAATTGAGTCATTGACTATGCTTTCACGCAAAGATCTTATTAATATCATATACAAATTTCTCTTGAATATCATGTTACTTTATTTCATAACTATTTTACGTGTACATATTTCTTTGTGGATTTTGTCTTATTTGTTCACTCACAAATTTACACACATAAGAGACTTATTACCTTGCATTGATATCCACGTTCTTAGCCGATCATCCTTGTTATTTATTTTGCTTCTTTGGTAAATCCAGTAAGAATTTGATTTACAAGTGCTTGTCTTATAAATTGCATCTTCATGGACTCATATAGTTTGGATGTATTTTGGCCTCAAGTGTTCTCTGTGAGTTTACTGATTTTTATCTATATCGTGTCCAAACTATATTATCTGGATCATTTTCATTTTTGTTCCATATGTTGATGCTTGTTGTCATATCTTTTTTGCAACCTTTGGATCATCAATATAGTTTGACATCCTCCAATTATTCATTATTGGATACATGTATATAATTTCACTATTTTTGAGAAATGTACAACTTGTAGACAAACTCCTACTATATTGGTCTTCTAAATTTGTTCGCCCATTTTGATAATTGTTGCCAACGAGAGACAAGTTAAAAGGGTTTAAGAGAAATAAGTGTTAAGTTTGATTTGTGCTAATGTGTTTGTGGTTTAAGGCATATCCATCTTTTTTCGATGTTTTGCAATGTTTTGTATATAAAGTAAGCTTCGGACTTGAGTTGTCTTCCATCGTCCTCCACATCACCACCAACGGATAATTCACACTTAGATCATCTATTCTCAGAAGTTCTTGTTGTATCGAAGTATACCACTCCTTGGTACACATCAATCTCACAAGCAAGTTTCATGGTTGAACTATATCCCTGGTGAAATGAATCCACTTAGCAAAACAGATCAAAAGCTACTTATCAAAACTCATCAATTTCTATCAATTTTCTTGTTGACTTCCTACCAATTTTTTTTCAAACTTGCCCCTCTTCCAAGTAGCCTTTTGTGCACCCTTAGTATTTGGCCCTACACTCGTCCATCACCGCGCGTCTTGAAAGTGGATTTGCCCTCATGTGTGGTTTTGGTAATTAATGACAATCTCTATGGACTAATGCTTGCATTGAGCTATCCTTGTAGGGCTTGTCCATTGGCAATGCTTGAACACCATGTGTTGGTATCAAGATTGAAAGAAGAACATAAAGTGATGACCAAAGTGATATTCAAGGTGTGATCCACACAAATGGTCATGTAGAGTTGAGCTTATTGCAAGTGTGGCTTGGAAAAGAAGATTGAGTGAACTTTCATGTTTATCTCCAAGTCATCATATATATTAGGAGAAGAAGATGAAGTGCAAGTTCAAGAGAAGCATCTCGAAGAAATCCTATGCTTGAAGCTTATCACCCATTTGGAGATAATGGTCAAGTGAAGATGTGCCTAAGAGAGGCTCTCCCATATTGGTGTATGGGGGAGCGATATGTGAGTCTTCACCAAGCAAAGCACAATCAAGAAAGGTGGTCCACTTGAAGAGATCAAGATCGTCATCATCTAGCTCAAGTGGAATGCGCAAGGCAAAGGTATGATCTTCATAGGGTTTCTATTTTACCGGTCTCATGGTGTTAGTGGGATGCCGGGTTATAGGATAGACGGCGTACTATCAAACTGGGCTCTCAAGTGAGTAACTTGATCGCATCTTTGTGGAGAGCTCAAACCTTTGCATAGTTGGCATATCATCTTTCTTGGTTCTTATTTGACTTTTATCCATGTGAGAATTTAGAGCTTGTGTTTATCTCCATACCAAGCTCTAGTTCATCAAAAACGGATTTCATATGCATATCTTGTTGTGTTTTTGATGTTGGAGGTTTTACCGGTTTGTCTTTTCTATGAGAGGTCAAACTCTCTCCTTGTGGTTTCCTCCTCACATTATGGACTATGATGTTTCTCTACATGATCTTGAAGAGCTCTTCGTTGCGATTCCAACGAGCCCAAGATCATCGAAATCGGAGCCCGGATGAAAAAGTTATTGCAGTTTTTGATTTGCTGTTTCTGTCAGTTTTCAGAAAACCGGATATTCCGGTCCTTCTGGAAATATCCGGCTACCATCAGAAGGTTTCAACAGTTCCGCGGCTCTCTGGTTTGGGGCGGAAATTCTGGTCCAGAGTTGAACCAGAATATCGGTTCCCCGTTTTTCCTGCAACGGCTCTATTTCGTGGGGCCCTATAAAAGGCCCCCTTCTTCCCCAAAAAGACAAACTCTTGAGCATGAAAAAGCCCCCCATTGTTGACCTTGTTGAGCTTGGATTTCTCTCTATTCCTCCATAATTCTTGCCTCCAATTAGAGGGAAAAGAGAGAGGAGATCTAGATCTACATTTCCACCTATCCATCTCTCTAAGTGAGGGAACCCTTTGGATCTAGATCTTAGAGTTCCATTTATTGAGTTCTTCTTTGTTCTTCCTCTCTTCTCCCCCACAAGCATTAGTTGCTTTTGGTGAGATTTGGGAGTGAAGGACTTGAGCACTTATTGTGTTATTGCCTTTGATTTTGTGCATCGGTTTGTGCTCTTCACGAAAATTCGTGGAAGTGAAAGTTTGTGAGCTTGTTACTCTTGGATATTTGGACCCTAGACGCCATTGTGGTGATTGTGACCTTTTGTGATGAATTGGGAGCCTCCAATTAAGTTGTGGAAGTGTGCCCCAAGCTTGTTGTAAGGGACTCGATTTCCGCCCAAATGGAAATCAATAGTGGAAGGTGAACCAAACCTTTTGTGGTGCGGTTCATCGGAGAATAGGGTAAGGCCATTTGTGGCGTTTGAGTTTGAAACTCACACCCCTCCAACGAGACGTACTCCCTAAAAAGGAGGAACTCGGGAATACATCATCGTCTCCGCGTGCCATTGTGGCGTCTCCGAGTTTTGATGTTGGAGGATTTACCGGTTGTTCTTAAATAGAAAGGTTTTACCTTTCATCATTTGGTTTTATCCTCCCTTGTTGGACTATGATGTTTCTCTGCATAATCTTGAAGAGCTCTTTGTTGCGATTCCAACGAGGCCAAGATCATCGATATCGGAGTCCGGATGAAAAAATTATTGTAGTTTTTATCTCTGTCTCTGGGTGGCTAGCCTGGCCGGGCCCAGGCCGGGCCGCATGCCGGCCGCCTCGGGTGCCAGGCCAGCCCGGCCGGGCCCAAGGCTGGCCTCTCTGCACCTCGCAGAAAATGCCCAACGGGCAGATTTCTGCCCCACCTTTTTAAGGGGCCTTCTTCCCCAAAGGGTATCTAACCACTTGGGCAAGTTTTTCCCATCTCTCTCCTCCATTGTTTACCTTGGAAAAGCTTGTCTTCCTCTCATTCCCTCCCTTGATTCTTGCATATCTTTGAGTGATTTGAGAGAGGAGATCTAGATCTACAATCCCACCAATCCATCCCTCCTCTAAGTGAGGGGAAACTTGTAGATCTTGATCTTGGAATTCCATTTGTTGAGTTCTTCTTTGTTCTTCCTCTCTTCTCCCCCCATAAGCATTAGTTGCTTTTGGTGGGATTTGAGAGTGAAGGATTTGAGCACTTTTGCTCTTGCCATTGCTTTTGTGCATCGGTTTGTGCTCTCCACGAGGATTCGTGGAAGTAAAGTTCATGAGCTTGTTACTCTTGGGTCTTTGGACCCTAGACGCCTTTTGTGGCGGTAGAGGCCTTTTGTGGTCACTTGGGAGCTTCCAATCCTTTTGTGGGTTGTGCCTCAAGATTGTTGTAAGGAACTCGATTTTCGCCCAAAAGTAAATCAATAGTGGAAGGTGAACTGAGCTTTTGGGCAAGGTTCATCGGAGAATAGGGTGAGGCCATTTGTGGCGTATTGAGTTTGAAACTCACACCCCTCCAACGAGACGTACTCTCCTAAAAAGGAGGAACTCGGGAATACATCGTCGTCTCCGCGTGCCTCGGTTATTTCTATACCCGAGCTCTTTACTTATGCACTCTACATTGTGATAGCCTTCGTGCTTGAAGTATTATATCTTGCTATCACCTTGTTGCTGGTGCACATAGTTGAGCATAGAATATTTAGGTTGTTGGCTTATTAAATTAAACACCTAGTTTTATTCCGCATTTATCAAGACTAAACCGGAAAAGTTTTAATCGTCTATTCACTCCCCTCCTCTAGGCGACATCCTTGTCCTTTTCACGTCTCTCTTGCGTGGTTGTGGTGTTCTGTATGGTCCTCCTGCACAGAATGAGCATATTTTGAAAATAATTTCGAATCTAATCCTTTTTGGTAGTGCCTTTCCGGGATGTTATCCTCCACCTGGTAGCCCCTAGACTGCCAACATGCCCACTACAAAGAATATACAAAGATCAGTCGTCGTGAAAAATCTAAGTCATAAAAGGGCACACTAGGCTGGGGTGCTATCCTCTTGAGGGTAGCGCCATTGTCCGGGACCCTATGCACTAAAATATAGAATTTTAAATCCATATAACTTTTGATCTACAAATTCAATTGACATGATTCTTTTTCTGTGGGTTGCGAGTTAAATTATCTTTCAAATGCCACCGGTCTAATGATAATAGACAAGTAGATAATATTTCACAAAATATTTAGTTATGTTGATTTATTTTTGAATGTTTAGACGATTTCAGAACATGGTTGTGAACAAAGATTTATCCAAAATCTAGAACAAGAGAAGTACCTTGAAGAGTCAAACAAGCACCCATTTTGACCATTCTTCACCCATATTTTCAAATATGAGTTTTTAAAAGCAATTTACTCCGTATAAGTTGTGTGTTACTTTTTTGAAAATTAGTTTGATGCTTAGTATTGATCAAGCAAATTTGTGTGCTATGATAGATGATGGTAATACTCTGTTACCTTAGTTATTGTTAAAATTAGTTGCTATATGCATGACACCTAATATAAATAAGTAGACCAGAAGACTAAGAGATCTCCACTCGCGACCCCCAAAAGGGCCGCCCAAAGACGTTTGGGGCGCGCGGACCAAAAATGGCTCCACTCGCCCAAACGGAACTTTAGTCCGGCGCGGCCCAAAGTTTGGTCCGGCACAACCGGCTCACGCCCTCTCCGTGGGGAGCCGCTAGGCTGCGCCGGACGAAACCGCGCGCGACGCCACGAAGGACTCCGACGCGCGGGCCAGCCGTGTCATAAACACAACAAATATCCTACATCTCCCCTCCATCTCCCCTCACTTCATTCCGGCCGCGTTTCCTACCCGTGATTTGGACGTCACCATCCTCACACCTCCCCCTCCATCTCCCCCGCCTCGCACCATTGGACGCCGCCGCCCTCACACCTCGTCGTGACTTGACTACCGGCGCCGACGCTCGTCGATTACTTCGGGCATAGGACGCCTCGGTGACTTTCTGTGACCCGCCCTGCTTGCAAGGTGTTCGCAGATTGCTGGTACGCCTATTTTCCTCATAATTTGTCGCCAGAGCCGGCAATCGGGTGATTGATTGATTCCCTTTCAATTTTTACAGATGGATAGCGACGACGAGATGATGGCACTTATCCTATTAGAAGAAAGCCGCCATCGCCGAGGAGGAAGATGATGGCCCATATGCCATATGACTTTCAAAGTCCTCTCTCCGCTGTTGATCACGACGTGTCGGCAGATTTTGCTGATTTTCTCGCAATGCATATGGAGATTCGTGATGAAAATACTCATCGTCAACTTCAAAATGACATAGTCGAGCATTTGTGGGCGCGCCGGGGAATGGCGGTGGCAACACTGGAAGGGCAACATGTTTGAATTATAATTTTATTTTTAATTAGCGTTAAACTTTATTTATGCGTTGAAAACTATGAAACATTCATATATATTTGAATTGTACTTGTCAAAATATTTGAATTTAGATGAAAAAACATTTTGGTGAGCCGGTTTGGTCCCTGCGAGTAGGAAGCGACGACGCCCAAAGGCGGCAGCCCGTCCGGACAACAGCCATAGTGCCCGTCCGGATGACCATTCGGGCGCTATTTGGGCGCCGCGAGTAGAGATGCTCTAAAGCTAGTCTTACGTTTGTCTAGAAAAGATAGGGCAAGTTTGTTCTTCCATCGAATATCTGATGCTCAGTTGTCAACACGTGGCGTTTTGATACTTTTTTTTTACGAAACACAGTACAACGCAGGCGCTCATATACACGCACACACACTCATCCCTATGAACGCACGCACGCACACCCTACCCCTATAAGCACCTCCGAGAGACTGAGTCGGCGGGTCGAGTCTTGAGATTAACGAAGTCACCACGGACGCCTCGCTGTCGATGGAACGTCGCCTCACACTGAAGAATATTCCACATTAAATGAGAAATACCAGCGTTGAACCTGGGGTTTGAACTCTGTTAGGCCTTGTTCGGCAGACATGTTTTGGCAGGGATTTGAGTGTAAAATCCCGGCCCAATTAAAGACACGAGAAAACATGAGTTAAGTGTTTGTCAGGCCGGGCTCGACAGGGCCAAACCCAGGGAAACCGGTGGAACCCCGTCGGGTCGGAGGGGAATCGAGACGCGAGCACACCCTCGCGTCTTGCCGTGTCTTGCTCTAGCGGCGCAGCGCAGCGCCGACGCTGCCGTCCGTGGCCTCCGCCCTCCGCCCTCCGCCGTCGACGCCGACTTCTATCAGGTACGTTCGTCCCGTCCTCTCTCGATCTGATGTATCCATGGGCTGCGGAGGTGGGAGACGAGGGCGTGGGAGGCGGCTGATGCGGTCGAGGGAGTCGGGGGCGGGGGAGGCGGCGGCCGTCTCCGCGGCTCTGTCTAGGTCGTACAGGTTGCAGCCTTTGCGGCGCATCTTGACCACCGTCGCCAGGTCCACGTTGGTGAACTGCTCCCGCCCGGCCATGGTGGACGGCGGCGCCGGCAAGGGTCTTGGGTCTTGGTTCTTGCAATGATTTGAGTGGCCGTTTGAATTGTTCTTGGTTCTTGATAATTGCTGCGGACGTGTTGATGTAGTACTATGATGTTGTTCAGTTATTGGTTCATATAATTGCTGTGGAGATGTTGATCTGGTTGTTCAGTTGCTGTCGTAGGAATTGGTTAATATGCAGGATAATTAATCCTTCTTAGAGCAAGCTGCTGCATTACATCACTTGGCTAGAATAATAATGATAATTTTGTTTTGCCACATGAGAAAATTACTATTGTTTCTTTCCTTTTTCATTTTTGTATGCACATACTGATTCGTTGATTTAATCAGTGAACAAATTTGGCTAGATGAGTTATAGTGTTTTTAGTTGTTCACATAATGAAAAGGAGCAAGAACGACTTGGATCAGTGCCATCTATTTATCTGCCCGTAAAAGAATTGACTGTGTGGAAACTGACATCTATCTTATAAGTTGACGTGGCTGTGAAATTGACATCAAGGCTTGGTTGTTTTAGGTTCTTATTCTTGTATTTCTTGTTAGAAAGCCACTGTTGTTGATGGTTCTGTGATGCTGGTCTCAGCTTGCTACTATTTGTTATGAACACCACTAGTTGGTATTGTGTGGACATGATCAGTACTTGCTAACCATGGTTTCCTCATCTTTTTGTACTCGTTTGGGACAATGATCAAGAGATTTAAGATCAAGTCCTTCCCTCTCTATGAATCACTAGCACAACTCTATGAAGGTAAGCTATGTACTATTCTTACAAGGCACTTCAAAGCATCTCTCCTCTCTTTGGTTCAGTTGCTTAGCATCTTACTTATCATTTTGTAGGGAGTATTGCTACTGGAACTTTCAATTTCACATCCAGTTCGACCTCGACACCTACACCATCTGATGTGACAGAAATTGAAAGTGATGGCGACCAAGATATGGAGTGTCGGAGACTAGTCCCAGGAACTAGGGGTGTCTCTCAAGTGCCAGGAATCGAGTAAGGGGCTGAACACAACGTCAACAAATCCTCAACAATCTCGGCGACGGTGCTCGTCGAGCTCGGTGAGGAACATCACGACAGAGATGGAACACGAGCCGCTACCCAGGTTCAGGCCCACCGTGAGGTGTAAAGACCCTACGTCCTGCTAAGATGTATTGCACTGCTTGGAGAGGTTCACAGTACAAGGTGCTTGCCGAGGGCACAGTTGTGGCTATGGTGGACTATGTTGGAATGAGCTCCGTCTTCTCCTTCAGACGTAGCTGCTAGAGTGTGGAATGAGTTGGCGAATGCGGGATCCCCCTCCTTGGTCGTACACTGGCTCCTTATATACTGGCCTTGGTCCTCTTCCCCGAAAACCTTCGGCGGGAAGGGATACCACAATGCCGCAAGGTGGAGCACAGCGCACAGCGTCGGGGTGTCCATGGACGCGGTCCATGGCAGAGAGCACGTCGTCTTGGCAGAAAAAGCCACCGTCCATCCAGACGGTGGGCTGGCGCTGCAGAGCCCTGTGGCGTGCCCCACGGTGACGTCGCACTTGGAGCGTAGCGGCGGCCGGCCGCTTTATCACCAAATTGGCAAGTCTTGGAGTCCGCTTTGCTTGCTCCAGCTTGTTGACTGCTTTATACACGAGAATGGCAACTGCGGCGTCTTCGTCATCGCGCGCAGACGCGCGCGTCACTCTACGGCGGGCGCAGAGCCCATGTGCGCTCTGCAGCGTGCGCAGGAGCTTGCTTCCACTTGAAGGAACCCCGCGAGAGCCTGGATCCTCGCCGAGGTCTGTAGCCGTTGACTCCTCGCGAGGGAACCCTCGCGAGGGTAGCGCGGAGACGCGCCAGGACCTGATGGTTTCTGGGCAGGAGAGGCCTTCCCGAGGCAGAAGGCAGAAGTTCCTCTCGAGGCCCCTTAGGCCGAACGTCTGGTCCTTAGCAGAAACGCTCAGCCGAGCAAAGAAACCCTCGCGAGGGAAAATCCCTCGCGAGGCTCGTCAGGCTGAACGCCTGGTCCTTAGCAAATTTCCTGCGGAGCGTCGAGGGCTGTGGCAGGCCGGCCCATGGTACCCTGGTTTCCACTGGGCCGACAGTAGCCCCTGGGCCCGCGATGGGCACGCTGGAGTTCCTCAGATGGAGGCGAATCGTCGTGGGCCCAAAGAAGCCTGCGTAGCCCGAGACACGTGGAGCGTCGCAGCGGACACGATCCCACGATCTCCTCTGAAGTAACGGGCGTAGTGGGGTCCGCCACGCCTGGTAACGGCTCGATGAGCCGATAAAAGGCGGAGAGCTTGGCGCAGGCGGCCATTACTCCACTCGTTCCCCTTTCGCTTCCTTCTTCCCAGCGCTCAATCCCCAAGCTCCTCCTTCGCAATCTCGTGCGATGGCGCCCAAGAAGGCCGCCGCATCCAAGAAGGGCAAGGCGGTGGTGCAGGGCGGCGAGCCTGCCGCGATGCAGCAGGACGGTGACCTCAAGCCGGCTCTGACCGGCTTCCGCTTTGAGAAGGAGGCAGCTGGACAAGGTGCGTCATATGGCGGCCTCTGCGACCAACGAGCACGGCGCCACGGTGCTCAAGCTGGCGGGCAACTCCTTCGGCAGCTTCTACCCCATCTTCATGCACACCCTCTACGCCGGGCTCGTGCCTCCCTTCTCCGACTTCTTCCTGGCGGTTCTGGAGCGCTACCAGATCCAGGTTCTTCATCTCCACCCCAACTCCATCCTCGTCCTCGCCATCTTCGCCTATCTCTGCGAGGCGTACATTGGCATTCCGCCCTCGGTGGACCTCTTCCGCAGCTTCTACGGCTCCGGTTCACGCGAACAAGGAGCGGTCGGGGTGCGTGTCCTTCCGCATCACCGATGGCATGGGAGGCGTCTACATCCCCATTGCGCGGAACGGCGAGAACAACGTGACCAGCGTGACGAAGAAAGTGGAGGACTTCCGCAAGCGCTGGTTCCTCATGAAGTTCGGGAGCCAGAGTCCTTTCTTCGAACTGCCTGAAGCGCCTCCGACGAAGAGGGCGAGCTGGTCTTCCAAGGCTCTCAAGGGCGCAGCACTTGCCCCGTGGTGAGGCGTTGAAGGACCTCCGCGAGGCAGGCCTCACCGGGCAGATGGTGGCCAAGGATTTCGTGAGGCGTCGCATCGCTCCACTCCAGAGGCATGCGGACGCGATGTGGCTGTACTCCAACCAGAGGGACAAGATGCGCCTGAGCGATACCCTCTTCACGCAGGAGGAAGTGCACAGCATCATGGAGACCCTCTTCACGTCTCCAGACATCCCCAAGCCCAACGACAAGGCTGTTCCGCTCCACAGGATCGATCTTGGGCGTCGCGTCACGCTGGTGGAGACCATGCCGAAGTTCGACCAGTGGGGCCTGGTGCCTGAGGGGCATGTCGGGCCTCGCGAGGACCCGGAGTCAGCGGCGCAGGGGCGCCAGCTGAGGGCGACGAGGAGACGACGGAGACGCCCGCGGAATCGACGCAGGCGACCGGCGCCTCGGGAGGCCCCGCTTCCCGGAGAACTCGAGCACCTCGAAGGTGCGCCCTGACGTCGAGATCCACGAGATCTCCTCAGGCAGCGGCGACCAGTTCGTGGTCGCTCCCTCGCAGCGTGTCAGGGAAAGGAGGAGAGTGACGATGATGGTGCTTCGTCGGCCACTGCGAGCCCCGCTCCAAGGCGATCCACGACAGGAACGCCGGAGCCCGGGAGGGGGCAGAGGCACGGAAAGTGCGGAGCCCAGTGCTCCCCTGCGCGGCGGATGAAGAGGAAGTGGGTCGACACCGCGGCGTAAGCTTGTATTTCTTTCTCTGTTTGATGTCGTTCTTGTGTAGACTTCTCGAGTGGTTTTTGAGCCTTTTCCTCTCCAGGCGCCCCGAGGAGCCAAAGCGGCGGAGGCTCCGGAGACTTGGAGAGATTCCAGCGCTGCAGCGCCTACGGCTGAGGCGGTGCCTCACGAGGCCACCGCTCTTCTCCCGAGGCTGCGGCGCCCTCCTGAGGCGGAGGAGCGCCACGAGGAGAAGGAGGAGGAGGCTGAGGTGACGATGCCGCCAACTGCGCGCCTGACGCCTCTCCCGTGCGGCAGGAGAAGGTGACGGAGGAGGATGCGGCGAGGACCGCGTCGCCGGCGAAGAGCGCGCGGCGGAGACAGCGGCGTCGCAGAGGGCGCGCTGATGTTGAGATGGAGGAGGCCACCGCGCCTCGCCTCCACCAAGCGCGAGCCCTGGAGGGCCGACGATGGACACTGAGGCTGCGGGGGCGGCCTCAGCAGAGAAGGCCAACCCTGCCCCTGGGGGAGAGAGAGTGCTCCCCAGGGGCAGAAAGATGGTGGGTTGATGGCGAGGCGCCTCGAGCCCCCAGAAAGCCCCAGCGTGGAAGGAGAGGGGCTCTCATCAGAGCCCCCAGAAGGCCCCTAGCGTGGAAGAAGAGGGAGGCTCTCACCAGAGCCCCCAGGCGCGCCTCGAGGCCACTCCGAGCCCAAGGCATGACGTTCCAGAGTCCTCGGCAGGCGCCGGCGCTTCCAGGCCTCTGGTGAATCATGGGCCTTAGTCCTGCGGGGTCGGCGCCCGTTGCAGCCCGCGAGAAGCTGTCCTTCGCTCGGCGAGGGAGGTGCTCGATGGGCTTGAGGCCCAGCTCGTGAGGAAGATCGCGCCAGGGCGGAGGAGGACGCCGAGCTCGCGCGGGGCTGGGCTGCCTCCAGGAGACCGTGGAGCGCTGCCGCCGGAAGGACGAGGCAGCCCAGGCGCAACGCGAGGCGCTGCGCTCTGCTGAAGAGATCCGCATCTCAGCGTGGTCCGCGAGGCTGAGGAGACCCTTGCGGACCTGAGTGCTAGGCGAGGCTCTCGAGGCGGAGACCGAGGCCAAGCATCAGGAGCTGGCGGCGCGCGAGGCGGCGTCTCCACCAAGCACCAAGAGCTTCTGGACCGTGAGGCGGGGATCGTTGCCGAGTCAGAGAACGTGCGGCAGAGCTTGGAGAGGTTCCGCGAGGACCTGCGCATCCGCGAAGATCTGATGTGCAGCGCGGGCAGAACTTGACGCCCGCGAGGCAGCTGCGCAAGCGCGAGGAGCAGGTTGAACAGATCGAGAAGGATCAATCCGCGCAGCGGGAGCACCTGGAGTCTCGCGAGAGCAAGGTGACCCAAGACGAGGAGTTCTACCAGAAGCGCCTCGTGCAGACCAACGAGAACCTCCGCAAGAAGGAGGAGAAGATGGCGGAGGAGTCCGCGACCAGGGAGAAGCTCTTCCGCGACCGATGCAGGGGTTCGCGGAGAAGGCCAAGAAGCAGGAGGACGCTTCACGAAGAGGCGCAACGAGCTCATGCTCGCATCAGAGAGCTTGAGGCTCAGAAGAAGCGATTTGACTCCCGCCCAGGTTGCTGTGGAGGCTCGGAAGCGCGCGGAGCAGGACCTTGCTTCCTTGACGCAGGACATGAATGAGATGCAGCAGCAGGTGGGGCCTGTTGTAGAGCTTGTCGAGGAGCTCGGCAGAGCGCTCTGGCTGCGCAGGTCTTGTCGCGCCAGCGGGAGCGCATGTTCGTCTCCTTGGTGAGGCGTGCGCGGACCGTCGCGGGCCGCCTGGGGGCCGAAGCCCCCGTGCTTCCTGCCGAGGGGAACTCTGACGTCGCCACCTACCTCGGCTTCTTCGAGCAGCTTCTCACCAGCCTTGAAGAGGTCGTGACGAACCTCGACGACCTGGTCGACAACGAGAGCCGCGAGCTCCTTGGCGTCGCGGTCGGCCAAGTCTTCGCCAACCTTGCACACTCCACCCCTTCGACTTCGCAACTGTGATGGAGCCTCTGGAGAAGAAGCTCGCCTCGAAGCTGGATGCCTCGGTGTGGGACGACGTGGAGAAGTATGTCCAACGCTTCAAGAGGGTTGAGGTCGAGGAAGCGACGAGGCAGGCGCTGAGGAGGGACGATGAGGCTGTTACGGCGACGAGCAACGACGACAGCCCTGCTGCTTAGCTGCCCCTGTGGAGAGATGTGCCTGGAGCACCAGTTATCTTAGACTTGTGCTTTACTTTGTAATGGTTTGTAAAGACACTTTTATTTTGTGCAAGTGTGAGTGCCCCTCGGGAGGCCTTTTATCTGTTCCTCATGTCTTTTTCGCTCTACGTCGTTAGGACCCTGCTCTTAGCGCAAATAGCACCGCCCTTCGGTATGCCGGAGTCAGGGCTCGACAAGGCCGGGGGGTGCGTAAGGCTTAGAGAGGTAAGAGCTCTCGAGGCGCGATGCTCGGGGCTCCCCTTTGACGTGCAAGCAGCCCATGAGGCGTAAGAGAGAAAAGAGAGGCTCGAGGGGCGACAAAACCAGCGAGAGGGAAAGAGCTCATGAGGCGTAAGTTCTGGACTTAGCTTTGGCGAGACGCCTGTCTCGTAGAGGGTTGTGTTCCCTGGTGAGGCGTTTTCCCTCTCGAGGCTGCCTGAGGCTGGTTTGGAGCTTCCAGCCCTGCAAGGCGTCTTGTTCCCTGCGTTGGAGAGAGAGGCGAACCCACAAGCAATGCATAGTTGTACAACTCATGCGCGCTCATAGATTTCCTCATGGGTATCTCACGAGGAGAATAAGCACCAAGGTCCTTGGTGAGGTGACGTGCATGGGAGCTAGCCCACGAGTCAGAGCTCTTTGGTGAGATAACGGTCGTGGGCGGAGAGCCACGAGTTAGAGCTCGGATCCTTTGGGTTTTGCTGCTGGGATGCTCCCGAGACACAGGCACCGTGCTCAGCCCCCGCTCGCGAGGTGCGCATGGGGAAAAATGTGAGCGCGAATGAAGTAAGAAAACAAACTCACCAAGCAATATTACATAACGGCGCCGAGCGCAAAGGTTCATGATGACCTGAAATTGTTCATTACACTTGGCGAGGCCAAGACAAAGTCCGCCATGTCTGGGCATGGGGTTCCACATGGAGTGGCTGAGGCTTCCCGCGGCCCGTGGCGACGCGTTGTAGGAGCTCTCAGTGGAGATGGCCCTCGTGAAGGGAAAGCTTGGTGAAGCTGGGAGGTGAAGACGCGTGCTTCCCTCTTGAGACAAAAAATGCCTGCCGCGACGTGATCACGGGTAGAACTTGCGTAGGTGCTCGATGTTCCATGGATTTTTGATTGGATCGCCGTCTTCCGTCTCGAGCCGTACCGCGCCGGCCTGGCGATGTGCGCGACCCTGTAGGGGCCTTCCCACATGGGTGAGAGCTTGTGGAGGCCCTCTCTGGAGAGATCCTCCTGAGGACGAGATCGCCTGTCTCGAGGGTGCGCGGCGTATGTGGCGGCTGTGGTAGCGGCGCAGGTCTTGTTGGTACTTTGCCGCTCGGAGGGCGGCACGGCGACGTAGTCCATCGAGCAGCAGCAAGTCGTCGTTGTGGAGCTCCTCTTGATTGTCCTCGTTGAAAGCAAGGATCCGTGGGGACCCATGCTTGATCTCGGTGGGGAGGACTGCTTCAGCGCCATAGACGAGAGCGAACGGCGTTTCTCCAGTGGGCTTCGTGGCGGTGGTGCGGATGGACCAGAGCACGAGGGGAGCTCTTCGATCCAATTCTTGCCGTGGGCCTTGAGGCGATTGAAGCTTCTTGTCTTGAGGCCTTTGAGCACTTCGCGTTCGCTCGCTCAGCCTGCCCGTTGCTTCGTGGATGAGCCACCGAGGCGAAGCAGAGCCGGTGCCAAGACTCTCGCAGTAGGCCCTGAAGATGCCACTGGTGAACTGTGAGCCGTTGTCGGTGATGATGCGATTTGGCACGCCGAAGCGACAGGCAGGCAGGCCTCTGATGAATTTCACCGCTGATCTCGCCGGGATGGTGCGCACCGCTTCACCTCCGCCCATTTGGTGAACTTGTCATGGCGACGTAGAGGTAGCGGTAGCCCCCGCTGGAGCGTGGGAAAGGTCCCAGGATGTCCAGCCCCCAGACCGCGAAGGGCCAGGAGAGCGGGATGGTCTGGAGCCCCAGTGCAGGCTGGTGGACTTGCTTGGCGTGGAATTGGCATGCCTCGCAAGCCTGGACAACGGTGGTTGCATCTTGAAGCACTGAGGGCCAGTAGAACCACTCCTGAAGACTTTCCCTGCAAGGGTGCGTGATGACGAGTGGTGGCCACATTCTCCACTGTGTATGTCCTTGATCAGCTGGCGGCCTTCTTCAGGGGGGACGCATTTTAGTGCAACTCCATTTGGACGCTTGCGGTACAGGTCTCCCTCGTGAAGGCAGTATGACTTGGCCTGGCGAGCACTCTCTCTGCTTCTGCATCCTCTTCAGGGAGGACTCCGTCCCTGAGGTACTCCTTGAGCTCATCGATCCAGCCCGTCTCTTGATGCGTCATGGCCAACAGCAGGCGCCTCCTGAGGGTGGACCGCAGCTCGGTGCTCCAGATGTTGGTGGTGGTGGGAGCTCTTCGTCCATGTCCATCGACCGCTTCTTTTGGCTGTTTCACCGATGCCCTGGTGAGTCTCTCCTCGAACACGCCTGCCTGCTGGGCTTCTCTGCGATGCTCGCCTGGCGATGTCGTCGGCCTCCTGGTTCTCCCTTCGCGGGATGTGCCTGAGCTCCATCCCCTTGAAGTGTTCTCGAGCTTGCGGACCTCCTCGAGGTAAGCGGCCATGTGGCCGTCCTTAGGCGTGTAGCTCTTGTTGGAGAAGTTGACGAGGAGCTGGGAGTCGCCCTTGATGAGTAAGTGCTTGATGCCGAGGGCGATTGCGGCTCTGAGCCCGGCGAGGAGGCCCTCGTACTCGGCGATGTTGTTGGAGACCTTGTCAGTCGTGAAGCACAGCTGGACGGCGTAGTAGAGCTTGTCGCCCTTGGGTGAGGTCAGGACGACGCCAGCCCCTGCGTTCCGGCATGCGAATGCTCCTCGAAGTGCATGGTCCAGTGGCTTGGCACTGTGTCTCCAGCTGGCGTGGTTTCTGCCCATGAGGCTCTTCTTGCTGCGTGTCTGTCCACTCGGCGACGAAGTCCGCCAATGCCCTTCCCTTGATGACCCTGGTGGTGTCGAAGCGCAGGCCAAAAGGTTGCAGCTCAATGTTCCACCCTGCGACGCGATCAGTGGCGTTTGGGTTGCGCAGGATTTGCTCCAGAGGGAATGATGTGACCACCGTGATGGGGTGGCCCTGGAAGTAGTGGCGCAGCTTCCTGGAAGCGATGAGGAGCGCGAGGAGGAGCTTCTGCTGCATAGTGTACCGCTCGCGAGCGTCTCGCAGCACAGTGCTGACGAAGTAGACGGGATGCTCGACGAGCGTTGTCGATGGTGAGCGCACTGGGCTCCTCGGGAGCCTTGTCGAGCCTCTCTTGAGGTGGACCCTCGACGAGGGTGCCTTCTGGTTGCGCGGGCTCGACATGAGGCTCGGGCCTGAAGAGGGTGCTTCCTTGTCGGGGGATCTGGGCTTGGCGTGGCGTGTCCTTCTTGGCGAGGACTGGCTCTTCCCTTTCTGCCACCAAGGCTGCGCTCACTGTTTGTGGAGTGGCTGACAGGTACAGCTTCAGATGCTCGCCAGGCCTTGGGGCAACCATGACAGGTGGGCTAGCCAAGTACTTCTTCAGGTCTTCAAATGCTTGTCCGCCTCGGCGTCCACTTGAACGTGCCAGACCGCTTCATGAGCTTGAAAAATGGCAGCGCCCTCTCGCCGAACTTGGAGATGAAACGGCCTAGGCTGGCCATGCATCCCGCAGGCGCTGCATGTCCTTGAGGCGACGAGGTGGCTGCATTTCTATGGCTTTGATCTTGTCAGGATTTGCTTCTATGCCGCGGTGAGACACTAGGAACCCGAGGAGTTTGCCTGATGGTACCCCGAAGACGCACTTGGCGGGGTTCAGCTTGATGTTACTTTGCGCAGGCTGGCAAAGGTCTCCTCGAGGTCCTCCATGAGGGTGTGCTCTTCGCGAGTCTTGACCACGATGTCGTCGACGTAGGCTTCTGCGTTTCTTCCCATCTGAGCCCCCAAGGCCTTCCTCATGAGCCTCTGGAAGGTGGCGCCGGCGTTCTTCAAGCCAAAGGGCATGCAGACGTAGCAATACACACCACAAGGGGTGAGAAATGCTGTCTTCTCCTCATCCTCCTTCGCCATCTTGATCTGGTGGTAGCCTGAGAAGGCATCCAGAAAACAGAGGAGGTCGCAGCCGGCGGTGGAGTCCACGATCTGGTCTATTCGAGGCATGGGGTACGGGTCCTTGGGGCAGGCCTTGTTGAGGTCGGTGTAGTCGATGCAGAGCCTGCCCCCCGGTGTGCTTGGGAACGACCACCGTGTTGGAGAGCCATGTGGGGTGTGGAACTTCTCGATTATGTGTGCTTCTTTCAACTTCTCTACTTCCTTGATGATGAACTCTTGCTTCTCTGGCGCCTGGCGCCGTGCTTTCTGCTTCACGGGGCGTGCGTTTGGACACACGGCTAAGTGGTGCTCGATCACCTCCCTCGGTACTCCGGACATCTCTGACGGTGTCCATGCGAACATGTCAGAGTTTGCCCTGAGGAAGGCGACGAGCGCGCTTTCCTATTTGGGAGGCAAGCCAGCGCCTATGGTGACGCTAGCCCCCGAGCCGCTGGCGTCCAACGACACCTTCTTCGTGGCTGCCTGCTCCTGTGAGAACAGCTGCTTCTTCTTCGCGGGCCTCTCGAGGGGCTCCATGTCCTCGTCAGCGGGGAATGCCACGGCAGCGGCCTTGTAGGCGGTCTCGACAGAGCGCATTGCGTCCTGGACTTGACCGTGGATGGCGATGGTGCCGCCGCTGCCTGGAAGCTTGACGATGTTGTACGCGTGGTGAGTGACGGCCATGAACTTCGCGAGGGCGGGGTAGCCGAGGATGGCGTTGTAGGGCAGGCCAATGCGCGACGTCGAAGTCGATCTGCTCGGTGCGGTAGTTCTGCGGTGCCGAAGGTGACCGCGAGCCTCACCTGCCCCAGAGGTGTGGTGGAGCCACTCGTCACCCCCGTGAAGGGCCTGGAGGGCATCAGCCACTCGTAGGCACTTGAAGCTGCTCGAAGGTCTCGACAGAGATGACGTTCAAGCCCGCACCCCCATCTATGAGTGTCTTGGCGACGGCGATGTTGTTGATGATGGGAGTGCACACCAGAGGGATGGTGCCAACAGCCTTGGTCGACTTGGGGTGGTCCTTGGAGTCGAAGGCGATGGTGTACTGCGACCACTTGAGGGGCTGGGAAGCCTCAACCTGGAAGCGCTGCGTTGACCTCGCGAGAGAATTGCTTGAAGTGGTTGTTGGACTTGGGCGCCTGGACCCGCCGAGGATGCAGGCTATTGCCCCCTGAGGGGCCTGGTAGCCCCCAGGGTTCTCGTCGGGGAGGTTGCCGTTTTGCCCGCGTTGTTCCCCCGAGCCCTCTGCTGGAAGTTGTGGCGTCCACCTCCGCGGCCACCACGGCCTCCGCCGCGGCCGCCGCGGCCTGGTTCTTCTCGCGCTCCTTGCTGAGCTGCTTGAGCTCCCAGCAGTCTTCAGTGCGTGGTTGTGCCTGTTGTGGTAGATGCAGAACGGGCGATTGTCCACTTTCTTCTCTTCAGCCGCCGGAGAGGCCTCGCGAGGCTGCTTTGCGTCAGGCTCTGCCGCGAGGATGGCGGTGGTCTTGCGCTTCTCGACGCTTCTTCTTGCTCCTGGACCCCTCAGGAGGGTCATCCTCCTTCCTTCTTGACGAAGAGGAGGCCCTCTTCAGCCTTGGCGCACTTGTCAGCCAGATCAAGAGCTTCACCACTGAGGTGAGGGTGTCGTGGATGCCGAGCTTCTCGAGCATCCGGGTTCGTGACGCCCTCCCTGAAGGCGGAGATGACGTGCGAGTCCGGGATGTTCGGAATCTTGTTGCGGACCTGGCTGAAGCGCTGGATGTATCTGCGGAGGGTCTCGTCAGGCTTCTGGCGCACCGCGCGAAGGTCGTTGTAGGTGAGCGCGCGCTCGTAGGTGCCCTTGAAGTTGGCGACGAAGACCTTGCAGAGGTCCTCCCACGTGTCGATGGTGTTCTCGGGGAGGTTCATGAGCCACGAGAGCGCGGAGTCCTTGAGCGCCATGGAGAGCCAGTTGGCCATCACCTTGTCGTCGCCTCCCGCGCCTGGATGGAGACGGTGTAGAGCTGCAGGAACTCCAGAGGGTTGGTCCTGCCGTCGTAGCGCGGAGGGAGGTCTGGCTTGAACTTCACGGGCCAGACGACGCGGCGCAGGTTGCGGGTGAAGGCGGTGCAGCCCGTGGCGTATGTCACAGCGCCACCAGCGAGTGCGCCGCGGTTCTGGCGACCTGCAGCAGCAATCTCCTGGACGACGCGGTTGTGGCGGTCCCTCTGGCGCTCGATCTCCACGCGCGCATCCG
Source organism: Poa pratensis (assembly GCA_947311845.1). Lineage (NCBI taxonomy): Eukaryota > Viridiplantae > Streptophyta > Magnoliopsida > Poales > Poaceae > Poa > Poa pratensis. Next base: position 25,662,544 of record CAMZMU010000094.1, on the reverse strand, counting down.
CTGGAGTTCGCTGCACAATCTGGCAGTCGTGCGGCGAGGATGCGTGCGACGCGGCGCGGTGGTTTGCTGCCGGAGCTGCAGCTGGAGGAGGTGGCGGAGGCGGAGGGGGAGGAGGAGCGCCGTGCGCTATGTTCCCCTCGCGTCCGGAGTGGCGCACCAGCGAGCGAGAGGGCGCTGGTGCTGCAGTAGTAGCGGCAGGAACGGCGGCGGCGTTGATGAGCTCCTCGAGGCGCCCGAGCCAGTTGTCGTGGCCCGCCTGCGTGGGACGGTAGCGCAGCAGCTCCTGCGCCATCAGTAGCGCAGTGGCTGGGCTGGGCGCCTCGGCCCTGCGTGGAGGCGCTCTCGCGCCTGGATGGGTGCAGGGAGGAAGCTCCCTCGCCCTCGCGTCGTTGCCGCCGTCGTTGCCGCTGCCGTTGCCGCCGTCGTCCTCAGGATGCTCGACGCGCGGCTCGGCGTTGCGCTCTGAAGCGCGGTTGGCGCGTGGGCGACCACGCGGGTTGTTGTTGGCGGCGGGCTCGGTGTTGGCTCTGCCGGACGTCCGTCGCGCAAGACGCGCAGCTCGCGTGTCAGTCATGGCGCGGAGAGGTTGAAGAAGTTGAAGACGCGCCTCAGCCCCCTACCTGGCGCGCCAAATGTCGGAGACTAGTCCCAGGAACTAGGGGTGTCTCTCAAAGCCAGGAATCGAGTAAGGGGCTGAACACAACGTCAAACAATCCTCAACAACCTCGGCGACGGTGCTCGTCGAGCTCGGTGAGGAACATCACGACAGAGATGGAACACGAGCCGCTACCCAGGTTCAGGCCCACCGTGAGGTGTAAAAGCCCTACGTCCTGCTAAGATGTATTGCACTGCTTGGAGAGGTTCACAGTACAAGGTGCTTGCCGAGGGCACAGTTGTGGCTATGGTGGACTATGGTGGAATGAGCTCCGTCTTCTCCTTCAGACGTAGCTGCTTGGTGTGAATGAGTTGGAATGCGGGATCCCCCTCCTAGGTCGTACACTGGCTCCTTATATACTGGCCTTGGTCCTCTTCCCCGAAAACCTCCGGCGGGAAGGGATACCACAATGCCGCAAGTGGAGCACAGCGCACAGCGTCGGGGTCCATGGACGCGGTCCATGGCAGAGAGCACGTCGTCTTGGCAGAAAAAGCCACCGTCCAACCAGGACGGTGGGCTGGCGCTGCAGAGCTGTGGCGTGCCCCACGGTGACGTCGCAGTTGGAGCGTAGCGGCGGCCGGCCGCTTTATCACCAAATTGGCAAGTCTTGGAGTCCGCTTTGCTTGCCTCCAGCTTTGTTGACTGCTTTATACACGAGAATGGCAACTGCGGCGTCTTCGTCATCGCGCGCAGCGGCGCGTCACTCTGCGGCGGGCGCAGAGCCCATGTGCGCTCTGCAGCGTGCGCAGGAGCTTGCTTCCACTTGAAGGAACCCCGCGAGGCCTGGAGCCTCGCCGAGGTTGTAGCCGTTGACTCCTCGCGAGGGAAAACCTCGCGAGGGTAGCGCGGAGACGCCCAGGACCTGATGGTTTCTGGGCAGGAGAGGCCTTCCCGAGGCAGAAGTTCCTCTCGAGGCCCCTTAGGCCGAACGTCTGGTCCTTAGCAGAAAGCTCAGCCGAGCAAAGAAACCCTCGCGAGGGAAAAGTCCCTCGCGAGGCTCGTCAGGCTGAACGCCTGGTCCTTAGCAGAATTTCCTGCGGAGCGTCGAGGGCTGTGGCAGGCCGGCCCATGGTACCCTGGTTTCCACTGGGCCGACATGGAGAGACCTCAAGGTAGTACTGCTAGGGAAGAGAGTGATGATGACCTTCAAATGTTGGATGAAGGTATTACTGCTCAAGTGAGGCCTCGAGTGGAGCATGCTCAAGCAAAGAATGCTGTTGGTGGTTCAAGGAAGAAGCCGAAGAACAGTCGAAGAAGTGGAGCTGGAGGTGGAATGGTGCAAGTCATGGAAAGGCTGGTTAATATCAAAGAAAAAGAAGCTGAAAAAGAATCTGCACAAGACTTTACAATCAGCAGATGCATGGATGGCTTGAAGAAACTAGATGGTGTCACAGCTGGCGACAAGATCCCGGCCTTGGAGGTTTTCAGAAATGCAGACAACCGTGAGATGTTTGTCAACCTTGTTGCGGATAATGGTGGAACAGCGATCGAGTGGTTTCGTGTCCAGATAGCCAAGCTACCTTAAGGTAAGCTACTATGGTTCATACCCAGCCATACATTCTGTGTTGTTGTTGCAGTTTATCTACTTGTTGTTTAGGTTTTAGTGGTGGTTTGTATGATTTATGCAGTATGTTCCTGAAATGAAATGGAAATGGAAATGGAAAAACATTTATGTTTCATTCTTTTGCTTAGATACAACATGTTGTTGCTCCAACATTTATGTTCCATCTTATTTATATACTTATGTATAGCTAATTTCGTGGTGAGTAGAAAAATTACAACCGTGCTAGTTGTTCTTTCTTAAGAACATGAACAGGAATTTAGATACAACATGCTGTTGCTCCACATAGGCATGTCTCAACATATATGATCATTTGAATTGGAGCTGCTACCTTGCTTTCACTTCAAGTCTTGAACCATAAAATGTTTTTGCATGGTCTGTTGTCCTCAATTCAGTTGAGTTATGCTATATGCATCCAGAAGGCTTGTCTAGCTTGTTATTATTCTCGAGCTTTGGACTATGCAGCAGTGTTAAAGATTGTATTCTGAACCTTTTAATTATGTAGTTGTCCGTGACACTATGCAGCAGTGTCATGAATCATTTATTAGTTCTTGCATATCACTTGCTCTGTTTCTCTCCGTGCTTTAACATGCTGTCTAAAATGTCTACATTGTGCCAGGTTCCTCACATGAAAGCTTTCAAGTTCCTGATCTTGCTCCTGCAACTTGTTTCTTCTTTGTGATTTGTTCCTGTGACGATGTGTGAGATGATTTGATCCCGTGACCATGCGTGAGATGATTTGAGCAAATAATTTAGCGATGTTGTTCCTGTGATAAACCTGAGATTTATAAGACCGTTGAAACCTGCATGAGATGTTGTTGATCGTTTTTGTTCCTATAACGCTGCAATGATGCGTCAGATTATATATGACTGTTGAAACCTGCTGAGAACATATCAGTTTGTGTGTGTTTAAAACTTGCCTGTGTTATTTCCGATGTTGTGCTGAACTGTGTGCTCACGTGATGTTTAAAAAGATCCGTTTTTTGTGTGTTCAAATCCTGTGGAAATAGATCATTTTTTTATGTGCTCTGCTTATAAAAAAGATCACATTTTTAATTGCTGCTGAAACACTTGTCTACAAAACACTTGTATCAAACAATTAGATTTGGTGGGGTGTTTTGGTGGAGAAGGGGATTGAGAGGATTGGCGTGTTTTGGGTGTAAGGAGTGTATTCACCCAAAACACTAGGTAATATACACTCCAAAACATCCCAAAACAAGCCTGCCGAACAAGTCCTTAAGAGAACTTGCCTGTGGCGTTTTGATACTTTCCCGTATGGCAAATTTCCTGTGTTCGTCGGTGCTGCGGTGGAACCGGAACTAGAGCAAACAGTGTATACTCGCACGACTGGAGCGGGCAGAAATGGGTAATTTTGTCTCGTTCGCGTACGTCGAGCATCTTTGTTGCTTGCAGTGGCAAAAAGATGGTCAAAAGGATTAAAGGAACACGGTCAAAAAGCCAGCAGTTAGCACAAAGAAAGCCACACATTTCGTGACCGTACGTCCGTACCAAAATCTTCGTCCAATTTCGGTTCTAATCGTGTCTACTCTTTGAAGTCTTAAATCTTCAAACTGTAAGGTTTTCATGAGAAAATGTAGGATTTGAAACCTTCGAATTGTATAGAAATGTGTTGTTTCGTCTGGTTTAGTGTGTTTGGCCCAATCCTGGTCTTAATGTAAATAATAACGCACTCAAGCTTTCAAACGAAAAATAATAATTATTCGCACATGTTTAAGATTGCTTTTGTACTTTCAGTTCTGAAGCTCTAAATTGATTATAGATTACATGGTAGTATAAATTAGAGAGGTATAAATTAGGGTCTCTCTAACGCTTAATCGATTGAGAACTACCTTAGTTCTCAGTCGAATGACGTCATGGCTTTTTCCACATCTACGTCCACCACCTCCCCCGCAGCCATCGTCGGCTTAACCGCCGTCCACCCCGCCCGGCCGGCCGCGCTGCCTCGCAGCCCCGCCCTGCCCTGAGCTTCTCCTCCGCCGGTCCGCCGCCGCCCCACCATCCCTTTAACCTCCGCCCCTTCTTCTCCGGCGCCGGCGAACCCGCACCCCCCGCAGCCCCCAAGTTAAGTTGCTCCTCGCCTCCGCCTCGGCCAGCCGCGGCTGCGGCGGCTCCGGCTCAGCTTGGCGCCGCCGTGGGAACAAGACATAGTTTTGCACAAATCACGCACGGTTTTAATGGTGGATGAGTCGACTTAGCGCTAAGCTAATTCTCAGTCCAGAATTAGCAAAACCGTATAAATTAAGTCGACTGACAATTAGCAAAACCGTATAAATTAAGTCGACTGAGAATTAGCAAAACCGTATAAATTAATCGTCAATAATTACATGTACAGTAACTTTTCCCATCAGTGTGAACTGTTTATAGGGAACACCCATGATACTGAGCGTGTGCCCACAGGATCATCAGTAGCCAGTTCGTCTCGTTTCCAGAGTCCACCGCCTACGGTACACTATCCCTTTTGCTTGTGCGGTGTCGAGACGCTGGCGGCGAGGGAGCGGCCCGACGAGCTCGCCATAGCCGGGATGGACCATGGCGGCAGCGGGGCTCGGGGCCCGTCGCGCTACCTCGACCTCCTCCTCGCACAGCAGCAGCCGCCGCGACGCTACTCTCCACCAGCACGCACGACAAGGCGGAGGACCACACCACCATGGCGTCGCCGGACAGGAGCCCCGCATCCGCCTCCTTCGCCGGTGCCGAGCACCACGGGGCGGCGCCGACCAGAAGCCGTCCTCGTCGGCCATGGTGCTGGCGGAGGGCGGCGGGGGGTCCGTGCGGCCGACGCGGCGCCATCGGGGAGGCCACCGGGGTCCAAGAACAAGCCCCAGCCGCCCATCATCGTGACGCAGGACAGCCCCTACGCGCTCCGCTCCCACATCCTCGAGGTTGCCGCCGGCGCCGACGTCGTCCAGTGCGTCGCCGAGTACGCGCGCCGCCGCCAGCGCGGCGTCTGCGTGCTCAGCGGAGGGGGCTCCGTCACCAACGTCGCGCTCCGTCAGCCCGGCGCGTCGTCGCCTGCCGGCCTGGTCGCCACCTTACCCGGGCAGTTCGAGATCCTGTCTCTCACAGGCACGATGTTGCCGCCGCCCGCGCCACCAGAAGCAAGCGGCCTCGCCGTGTTCCTCGCCGGCGAGCAGGGGCAGGTCTTCGGCGGGAGCGTGGTCGGCCGGCTCGTCGCCGCCGGGCCGGTGGTCCTCATGGCCGCGTCGTTCGGAGTACCGTCTACGAGCGGCTGCCGCTGGAGCGTGAAGATGAAGAGGCAGCCACAGCCACCGCAGCCGCCGATGCGCAGGGAGCCGGCGCCGCAGCGATGTCACCCGGCGCTGTACCGCAGCAGCCTGTGGCATCGCAGTCGTCCGACGTGACCGGAAGCGAGGACCGTGACGGCAGACTTGGAGGGAATGTTGGGAGCTACCGGTCGCCCGCACCCGGCGTCGATTTCGGGAGCTTGAGCGGCGTCAAGCCATGATCTTGACTCCATCTCAACTATCAAGATTGATCTTAGCAATGGCGTAGCAGCATTAAGGGATGGCTGGAAGCTGTGATATCGATCAATGTGGAAAGCCTTTTTGTCCAAGGTACATTTTGCAAGCCAGATTAGTTGTATCGACTATGGAATATTTTGGATCCATATATATGCATCGGGACATATCAGTGTTGCAAAACATAATTTTTGGATGAAGATGGTCAATTGTTAGTGTCCGAAGGAAGAAGAGATCAGTAGGTGTCGGTAACCTGTGTTTAGTGGTTCATCCTGTAATCTTCTATGTAGAATGATGTTCTCCGGGGCTTTTACCGCTACTACGTACTCCTACTTCTCTATGCAATGATGCTCGTCGCCGTGGCCTTCTTTTTACTCTTGTTAAAGCACGATTAAAACTTGGAACGACCTTTTGGTGTCACTCGAGTTGTGCAGCTGCCTTCCGTTTTTTGTTTTCGTCTGCGTCACTTCCACATGGGCAATCGCCTGCTTTTTCTCAATTTTTGTCTTCTCCATTTTGAATACAGGACTTTTTCTCAATTTTGTCTTCTCCAGTTTGAATACAGGACTGACCAGCAAATACTGCTGACCAGTCAAGATTTCAAACCATTTTTTTCCTTGTGGTTATACTTCCTCTGTTTAAGATACTCCATATATTAGGATTGGTCAAAATTAACTCTATAAAATTTGAGTGGGTATAAACGAAAATGTTTAGCCTCTAAAATATCAACCAATATTATCGGGATCATCATGCAACATACCTTTAAGGTCCCTTCGATTCAAATGAATATCATAATTTTTTGGAAGATCCATTCCTATAGGATTTTTTTTATAGAAGTTGTTTGATTCATAGGATCATCATATCATAGAACTAATCCCACAAGAATTTGTAGTAAATAAAACATTAAGTCATACCTCATGGAAAATTCCTTAACAT